>MU186208.1:4270-24552 GCA_016904865.1 Pissodes strobi | reverse complement strand
TCCATTTGTGATTAATACATATTTCGATATTTTATATAAAGCAATTAATAGACTTAATCTGCATGACAAGCCCAGACAAACTTAAAAGCTCGACGAGACCAACAAAAATGGTAGTCAAAAGAGCGTCAACTGCGGAAAGCGGGCGAGAAAATACAACAATTCTGACGGCCGCTAGTGCAGATGGTTTTAAAGCGCCTCCACTGATTGTTTTTGAGACCAAAAACATGTGGGGCTATTGAATTGCTCCTCCTAATGAACGGTTTCCTGGAACAACATACGCCACAACGAAACATAGGTGGATTAAATCACATCTTTTTTTCAGATATTTTGAGAAAACCTTGTTAGACCCATTCGGCCCTGATAGCCCAATACTTTTTGTATATTGTAACATTCTGATTTCGGAACTTAGTTATAAGCAAGTTTTGATGGACCCTTGTAGCCGTCGCGTCTTTGTACGTAGCTAAAAAGGTGTTGTCTGTATTCCGTGCGCAAGCCCGAGAAAACGCGGTTTGATTGGGTCGACTGGTGAAGTCGCAGGAAAATTGTGGCTGCGCGTACTGGATGGTTGGGAGAGACGGGTTTTGCGGAAAAAGACTCGTTCTTTTTACTAGAGAAGCCATTTGAGTTGGTCGACTTAAGAATTGTTCCTCGCCAAAAGTAGTCAAGGCGGATTTTTTCGACTTATTAAAAAATTATTTCCGTTTTGGTTCTGGGAACCTCGTATTGAGTTACGTATAGTGTTGTGCCATACGGAAAACTCTTCGAGGATTTTATAAGCGGCTTTTACCTGGTTAATTCAGCCATTTTCTTCGTGGGTTTTTTTTTGTGTATTGAATAGAGTGCCCTCCTAGTAAGAGGGTCATATCCCGGGGGCAGAAATCCTGACGAGGAGTTAGGAGCCTCTACACCTGGTGTGAACCTTGTTGGTGGGTTTACCTCCCAGCCGTATTTCGGGCCTAGCGGAGCCAGTCCTTCAGGAGTGTCCGGATAGTCCTTGGGACCGGTAGTCAAGTTGGTGGTTGGCGAGTTGTGCCGCCCAGCAGGGTAGGTGGTCTAGGACATTTTCGGATAAAGCGATCAGTTAAGTGCTAGATGATTGTAGAATTAACTATTTTTGTGTTATTCCCTGATGTTGGGGAAATATTTGTAATATTTGTATTGCGCACCATTGTTTTTATATCCATTTTCTTTAGATCAGTTTAGAGCGCCCTCCCCTCCCCGCCCCCTTTGTGATCACAAAGTATTAGCCGTGCGCATTGCTAGTTTTTTTAATTGGATTGTTCAGCCATTGTTGGCTCGAATCACCCTCTTCCACTGATTTGGGTAATTTTTTGAAGCGATGTCACCTTAACTGTTATATGTTTTTTTTTGTGGCTCGCTTGGAGCTTCTATTTGAATAAAGTGATACTATTGTTTCCGCAGTGTTTCATTTGGCTAAACAATAGTTGCGCGTGTAGACTTTTTCCTATTTAGTGAAATCTCATTTAGCTAATATTACCGGCGGGGTATCAACAACAGAGGTCTTGTAGCAAGTTCCGGGAACAACGCGGGGATTTCCAATTCGGTCCGTTACAAATTCGGTGGCGCCCAAAAAACCTCTCTCCGGAGCTGCGGCCAAATTGCGCGCACACCCAACAACTTGCTGCAGGACTTTCGTTTCGATTCCTCCCAGTGCCTATTCAAGTGAAGGAGATCTGGTCGTATTCGGTAGATGGTTACTGCTAATATTCTTGGTGGAACTCCTCATAGCTCCACAAGCTTTCAACAACGTTTAATCTATTTTATAATTTTTCTTGCAAAAAAAGTGATTATTTTCTATTATACCGAAAGCGCGTAGCAATATGATGGTCATGCATGGCACGTTGATGAGCGTTTAATTAGGGTTGCACGGAGTAACTATTGTAAAATTACCTACGCGTTCAACGCACCTCCTGCTATCATTAACCTTATCAAATCACTTAAGGATAAGTGGGATCAGTCCTTGATTCACTGGCAGAGACATAACAAAAGCAGCAAAATTCCGAAGAAGCAGCTTAGCTCATTACTGGGGAAAATATGGGAGGAAACAAGTTCATATATAGTATCAAATAGTTTCAGGAAAGGAGGTATTTTTCCCTATAATCGCAATGTGATCGATATAGAATAATACTATCCAACGTCTTACAAAAGATAAGAGCAGTTGCTGAAAAACAGCCAACCTCTTTCTCATTTGCCACCAGAAAATACTGAGCCAGGTCCTTCTAATATAAATCAAGAGCCTCAACGAAACTATTCATTCAAAGAGCTGCTCTGATCAAGTGTCAGGCGAAATAAGTCTCCAGAAAAAATAAAGAGGAGAGAGATACCTTCAGGGGCAGGACTGATAACGTCCAATAATGCAATTCTTCGCATATCTTTAATGAGCACTACTAATAAAACACCAACATTGAAATTGAAAGAGCGGGCAGACAAAATTCTCGATGGTACAACATAGGTAAAGAGCACACTATTTAAAACGACAATAATGATGATGTTGAAGAGATAAGAAAAGCCGAAGACCTGGATGCTTGTGTGTCTGAAATTAACAAGCCATGAAGTAATTTAAGGGTTTGAATTTTAGTTTCAGTTTAATATATACATTTTTGTCGAAATTCTGATGTAGTAGTTTTTTTTCTTGTCCACGGCTTACAGTTAAGTTTTACATACTTACCTGATATTAGTGTATACATTGTTGTGAAAAATACCGGCCGGTTACACATTTGCCTCAAAATTCCAGGGAAGTGTGTAGTATGAAGTTGCTTTTAAAAAAAAATCTAATAGGTAATTTCATACATTTTGCGCTGAATTCCTATTTTGCCTTGACCACAAAGAAAAAACAAAAAACAGCGGCGGAATGCATTACATTTAAATTGCCACTTTATTGCAATAACGCAAATTTAAACTAAACAATTTTTGCTACACCCATACCTCACTTCACGTTACTTATATATACCTATTTTTTTATGTATGCAATGTATAGCAGTTTCGCCTATTTGCATTTACTAATCGGATTGAAACGTAGACATAATATAAATGCAACTAAATTTCTTATTACTTAATTTAATGCTATCGCCTTTTCACTAAGGCTGTTATCATCTAATTGAAGTGGCTCGTTTATGAGAGAAAATACATCATTTATACTCTTAAATTATTAAACTCCATTAAATCGGCGTTTTAATACATGTATTAGCCTAAAACAAGAAATCTTGGTTTGTAAAAATTTCTTGGGAAAAAAAAATGTAATTCTCTTTTAATCTTGCTTCTTCCTTACTAAGCAAGACAAGAATATGAAAACGCTTTCTTGCAAAATTGTCATTTCGAAATATTGACGACGATATTGAAAAGTTAACTAAACCTTCCAAAGTCTAAAATTACTATTTTTGGAGAAAGTTTTTTTTTTATTTTAAGCAGTGCTGTTAGGACCTCGAATACTCTAAAATATTTTTTTTTTATTTTTTCCCTAGGAGAGAAGTTTGAAGACGTTGCCACATGGCAACGATAGGCTTTAAGAAAATCCAATACAGGGTGCTAAAAATTCAAGTGCATTCATGGGGATCTCGGGAACCGTAAGAGATACGAAGTCGATTAAATTAAGGCAATTTGATGCCCAACAAGATGCAGTTTTGAAATTTGATAAATTCCGAATAATTCCGGAGATATTCGTAAAAAACCGAAAAGCAGCTATTTTATTTTTATTTTTTCCTAACTTTATTTGAAAAGATAATATAACATAAATTTAACGTTATTATTGCCACTTTTTCCCTTTTATAAAATAACAGTATCAAATTTTAAATCTGACGTTTCGTGTCCGGGCCCCCATCATCAACTTAATTTTTTTAAATACGGACCTGGATTGTTATTTCATTTTTTAGAAGCCAAGCCTTTGGTCTGCCAAAACCAACGACGTCCAATAGCGGTAACAAATATTCTCATAATTGAAATCTGGTCAGAAAAGATCGCCCCATCTCTGTCTAACACAATATCTCTTATGGAAAAAATCTAGATTTGTTGATATATTGATAAGTGTGATACATCGTTGATTTTGGGGGACCAAAGGCTTCTAAAAAATGAAATAAAAAGTCCAGGTCCGTATTTAAAAAAAATGAAGTTGATGATGGGGGCCGGACACAAAACGTCAGATTTAAAATTTGAAACTGCCATTTTATAAAGGGGAAAAAGTGGCAACAATAATAATGTTAAATTTATGTTATATTATCTCTTCAAATAAAGTCAGGAAAAAATAAAAATAAAATAGCAGCTTTTCGGTTTTTTATACGATATGTCCGGAACTATTCGGAATTCTTCAAATTTCAAAACGGCATCTTGTTGAGCATCACATAGCACAACTTTGCCTTAATTTAACCGACTTCGTATCTCTTACGGTCCTCGAGACCCCCATGAATACACTGGAATTTGTAGCACCCTGTATAAGGCAAAAAAATCATAAATCAAAATTTACTTGAATCCTGGTGGTACATTTTACCGAAGGATCCAAACCCCAACTTAGGAGTAACTAAATGTGAAAAAAAATATTAATAGGTATATGAGGGGAACTCGACAATATACAATTCATAATTAATGAGAAATTTAAATAAAATGTGATGCAAAAACTACAAACAAATTACCTTATTGAAATTGCTAAACATACATATAATGTTGACTAGATCACAATACGCTAAGTTACCAGTATAATTTGTATATTAAGCAAATATATATCTACATACTGATTTTTTTTTATTGCAGCTTATAACCCCATTCAGATCCTTAGTGCTTTGCTGCGAATCGCGGAGAGAAATGGAAGAGTGGTTAAGTGCCCTATCTGCCGCCTCTCAGCGTCGATACAATGAATTAGAACCAGACTGTCTTTCAGGCCAACATCATTGGTAAGTAATTTCCTGTTTTTCACTATAGCCACATGCCGTCAACATTCCGATGCCCAAGGAAAGTTAAAAACAAAGAAGGGGAATCTCGCGTGGTATGTTAAAAAAAGGGAAGAATTACCATTGGCGTCCGCTAAGTATAAAGCACAAACGGGATAGATTCTGATTACCTGGCGACACGTGTTGAGAGTTAACTTGAATTATTTATTGAAAATATTATTGACATGCTAGACAATTGATAGGCTTCTCATGTATGGCATGCCAAAATTGGTTGATTGGATAAAACAGCGGCAGCCAAAGACTTTTTCTGCCGCTGAGCTTTTTTTTTATCAACATAAAGTAGAACTTTCGCTTCATCTATAAAGTAAAAAAGTTATATTTTCCTGACTCTGGAGAAAATTCATACTTTTTGAGAAGAGGCTGATTGCTAGCGTTGCTCGTCCGTCAACTACATACGAGCCAGAAAAGTCATATTCCCTCTGACTACTATCACAGCCGCCTTTAAGTTCGAGCCACGATGTGACTGACAAGTGGCAACGCCGCGTTAGCTTGGAGATGAAGATATAGGCGCTACCAGGCGGCGGCTACCGGTGAATATTTAGCGGACATTTTTAATTTATTTTTGAGATTGTTTTTAGTGCTTTTTTGCGCTGCCGGGGCTATTTATATTGAAATATTTATAAATCACTAAGTAACAAATAAGTGGTTTGGTTTTGGCTCACAAAAACAAGTTAATTAATAAGTAATATTCCGCGTGGAAAGCTTATGCAGAGTAAAACCAAGGCTTAAAAATGCGCTTTCGATGTGTGTTTCTTTAAAACTAAAAATGGTACCTACCGAAGTATAATATTATAAAAACTAAAAATGAATACATACATATTTTTTTATTTTTTATTTCTTCAGTGTCTAATTTTCCTTTTTTGCTTTTAGATTTTTTTATTTATTTTTTTTCTTAACATAATTATAAAGCAAAATATTCGAAAATATTGAACAAGCCATTATACGAAGCGTTTTATAATCCCTACCACAAACACATATACTATGAAGCTGAGGCTGGCTGGCGACTTGAATTGCTTAAGCGCTTTTTAGACAGGTTAAACTGCGTTTTGGTAGGCCATCCAAAAAGTTTTTTATCCGGCCTAGACAATATTGGTAGTAAAATAGAATTTTGGAATAAGGTTGCTAGTAAAATATATCACGATTTGTGGACCTATTGATGTATTTGAATTTTTTTCCATGTGATAATACATTTAGCAATCCTCGACATTTTATTTTCACACTTTCAGTCGGATATGTGTTCGTATTTGATTGATGAATGTGAAGGAAATCAATCAATTTTATTGAGCAGTTTCACATTTTAATGCATGCTTTTGAAACGGCTTTGCTTACAGTTATATATAAAAAATATCTATAAGCTGCATCTCAAAGACTCAAAGGTTCAATACATATCCTATCAGAACACAATGTTCATACGCAATATAGACCGTCACACTCTGTATCAAAAACGTAATAGTAATAGTCATAAATCCATTGTAGTCGCGTTGTTTTATCTATAGAGAACTGCATCTAAAAACCAACTCTTTATTGACATTGGCATTTCTCGTCTTTATTTTTTAAAATATATTTGTTACACTTTTCAATTAATTGAATTAATGAAGGACTGAAAAACTAATATTGGTTATCGAATTGTCTAATTATCTTTATACAAATGGAGGATTTTAAAAATTAATCTACTTTCACACATATTTTTTTATATATGCTAGTCTTTTGAGTCTGCAAAATTTAGAAATTGATATTTACAAATAACAATCCCTAAAAAACACATATTCGACTTCCTTTGAAAATGTTCCAAAATGTATGTCGCTAGTTCAGATAAACGAAATCCCGTTTAAATATACTTCAGAGTTTGATTGTCGTCATTTCTATTTCCAGTCATGGTAAAAACTTTAAGGACACTTTTTCAGGTTGAACTAGAAATTAACTGGATGACCTCTCAGACAGGGATAAAAGTTAAAGTTGCTCTTAACGAGGCGTATTACTTTGGTAACTAACTTTATTGGCTTAGCTTCAATAATATATACCGGTTTAGCTCGTGGAAACAAGCAATTTTAGTGAGAAAACCTGATGAAGTTGGGAGAGTAATCCAATTGTTTTATAGCAAGGAATGGAAACAGGGTTTCGCGTCCATGTCAGGAGAGTTTACTTGAGTGTGGGGGACTGGAAAAAATTTTAAATATAAAGTTGGATATTAGCATTGGATTTTGCGGAGAATTCTAGACATATTTTATAAATAATGTCCTATACCTATCTGTTACTGTTTTTGAAATATTGATAGTTGAAAATCGACCATTTACCAAGTTTGACAGCCTGTAAAATCTAAACGGCCAAAGATAGAGCAAAATGGTTTGCACTTTCCTATCTTGGTTTTTCATAACTCCGATTTTATAAGCAAAATGCTAATGATAAATAATAAATGCTGATGAAATTTCTTCACAAATATGGCCGAAACATGAAAAAACACATCATCTGACAAAAAATGTTTATGCTTTTTTTTCATTTTTTTAACCTTTCGCGCATATTTGATGCTTTTCTACATGTATTTTAACGAAATTGCACAAAAAAGTCCCCCAAAACCTCCCCCTTAAAAGCGAGCCCCTGCATCCCCGATTTAATCCCAGGTAGCCCATACGTGGTACATCTACCATGAAAATATAGACCCTGCAGGTCACCTCCTTACAACGGAACCTACCGATTAAAATCCGCGCGGGTGCCTATTTGCCGGATAGGTTCCATCGATTTAGGTGCTGATCTGGGGTTATATTTCAAGGGACGAAAGCAAAGAAAATACTACTACGAATAGATGGCTTATTCAAATGGCAATCTGTGAATCTGTACGGAGACATCAATGCCCCCGTAAAACGAATATAATATGCGGTAACCCTCGTGTCGCCGGCCGGAACCCGACGCAGTGTTGCCAAATGTCCCCACTTATACCGACTCAATATTATTTTATTATTTCGCATTTTCCAAGGCAAGTTGTCACAATTTACATACATAATTTTAAAACAGTTATCCCAAACCGATGGGGCAGAAATTTTGCGTACGTATTTAGTTTGGATAAAAATGCAAAATTTCGTGTTTTTATGCTGGTACAAGACCATATTTAGGAGGAGAATTTTGAATTTAAATTGTCGTATCATGCTTAAAATTTGCATACGTTTTTAGGGCCGGAGACATTGTAAAATTTTTATAGTATTTTTGAGCTGGAACAGACCCGTATTCCGGAGAAGGGGGGCCAAATTTTAAATTTAAATTGTATCGAGCATTAAATTTGCATACGTTTTTTGGTCCGGAGACATTGTAAAATTATTATAGTATTTTTGAGCTGGAAGAGATCCGTATTCAGGAGAAGGGAGGCCAAATTTTAAATTTAAATTGGATGGAGCATTAAATTTGCATACGTTTTTTGGTCCGGAGACATTGTAGAATTATTATAGTGTTTTTGAGCTGGAACAGACCCGTATTCAGGAGAAGGGGGAAATTTTAAATTTAAATTGTATCGAGCATTAAATTTGCATACGTTTTTTGGTCCGGAGACATTGTTTAATTATTATAGTATTTTTGAGCTGGAACAGACCCGTATTCAGGAGAAGGGAGCCAAATTTTCAATTTAAATTGTATCGAGCATTAAATTTGCATACGTTTTTTGGTCCGGAGACGTAAAATTATTATAGTATTTTTGAGCTGGAACAGGCCCGTATTTAGGAGAAGGGGGCCAAATTTTCAATTTAAATTCTATCGAGCTCTAAATTTGCATGCGTATATATGTCCCTCAACAATGTAAAATTATCGTGTTTTTAAGCTGGTACAGGGTCGTATTTAGGAGGACGGGGTCAAATCATGAATTTAAATGGTCGCATGAAGCTGAAAATTTGCATACGTATATGGGTCCGAAATTAAAAATAAGAATATCTTAAGCCGGTATATGACCGCATTTAGGAAATGGGGGCCAAGTTTCGAATTTAAATTGTCATATCGAGCTGAAAATTTGCATAGGTGGGTATAGGTCCGGAGACAATGTAAAAAATACTACATGTATAATAACAACATCCATGATTATTACTTTACTCCTATAAAATAGAATATATTATATTATTAAATAACATAAAAATAAAAAAGTCGTAAATACATTATGTCGGCATTTTATAGATTATCTAATCTTATTCGGCAAAAACTGTAACATAGGTACAGGGTTTTCCCGTATAATTGCGCACCCCTTTAAAATCTTTATTTTTATAGATAGAAAAATATAGTTTATATGAAAGATGCAGGATTCTTCATGAAGATTTTCATGGTGTAAGAAAGAAAAACAAATGATGATCGGAAAATTAACAAATCACTATCAACTTCGTTATTTTAAATGGAACACCCTGTATATGATTGAAAATTTAAATTCTGCTAATCTTCCTCTTTTCAAATATATATAACTTATCTATGTTCGGATACTCGAGTTGCAAGTTATTTGAATTTAAAATTTGTTCTTATAAGCCACAAATATATTGTATCCATGGCTAACTACACTAATTCGAAATATTTCGAATGGCTTATAAGAACAAATTTTAAATTCAAATAACTTGCAACTCGTTTATCCGAATATAGATAAGTTATATATATTTGAAAAGAGGAAGATTAACAGAATTTGAATTTTCAATCATATACAGGGTGTTCCATTTAAAATAACGAAGTTGATAGTGATTTGTTAATTTTCCGATCATCATTTGTTTTTCTTTCTTACACCATGAAAATCTTCCTGAAAAATCCTGCAACTTTCATATAAACAATTTTTTTCTATCTATAAAAATAAAGATTTTAAAGGGGTGCGCAATTATACGGGAAAACCCTGTACATAATATTTAAAACTATAAAATTCAGTATTTTTTTAAGCTCGAAACATAAATAAGTCAGAGGGGGCAACATTATACGTAAACAATCTGTACAATAAATTAACCAAAGCAGAGGAGCTAAACTACTAAACTTATTAAAGTTTTGTGGTAAATACCTAAATATTCGACTAATACTTTTTTTTAAGTAAGAAAGTGTTTTTGAAAACGCACTTTACTATTTTAGTTCTAAAAAATTGTTACTTTGAAAATCTGTCGAAATCTTACCTGTAATATTTACCTATCTAAATTGTTTTATTATTGACAAAATATGTTTTTTATTGATGTTTAAGATTGTTTAATTTTTGCTGCACTTTTTTTTGTTTTTATCTAATGTCCATTAATTACAAAACATATAAATGTTAGTTACAACCATCTGTTCAATTAATAAAACTTTGTGTCTGTAACAATTATTATTTTTATCAGCCAACCAACGAATAATTTTTTGCCAAAATTTTGTCTGATATTTTTACCGCAAGGTACTCTCTCGACTCATACAGATTAAAATATTTACGGAAATATAAAAATGTATTTTGGACAATAACAACTATGTCATCTTTTGGTACACAACTAAAGACTCTCCAGATTTTCCTCCATAATTTTTATTTAAAAAAAATATTTGCTTTGAATCCTTTAAAAGTGGAATATTACTTTTATTGCAGCTCTCAAAAGTATTTAAGCAATCTAAATAGTTAAATTTATTTTTTATTGGTTTGATAAGATACCCTGTATAATAAGTGACAGCACATTCTTCCAAAGGTGTTGTGTATGTTGCGTTTTCAATTAATACATTTTCAGCACTAGTGGATTCCGCATCAGAAATGTCAAGACATTTAAAAAATTCATTGTCAGCGCTGTTCTTGTTTTTTGATGTTGTATTAGTAGATAACAATATTTGCCTGTCAAAGTCCTCTTTACAATTGGAATATTGTGATGGTTTTAAAAGGCTAGTAATGGTTTGTATTCTAAAAGATAATCGAAATGATTTTGAGGATGGATTTAAATTCCAGCCGCCTTTCTGCCTAACGACACCGAAAAAATTAAAAAAAAAATCTTGGTTTAACCGTTTTATAAGAATAAAACCATTACCATCACTTTTTTCGTCATAATTACCGCGTTGATTGTTTGTACAATACCTTGAAAACAAGGAGGTCTAGATTCTTTTGTTTTTTTTTGTTACTTTAACTAAATTAGTGAATAGTATATTATTTTATATGGAGGAAAAGTAATACTTTTCATGGCGCGCTCGTGTTTAACAGCCGCACGGAGTGAGGCTGGTAATAGAGAGCAAGCCATGAAAAGTAACTTTTCCTCCAAATAAAATATGCTGTTTTTTCTTCAAATGTCGACAAATTAATGCAAAAAGTCTCTTTTTAATAGCAATAATAATTATTATTAAAGATAAGTTCGCAAGGCGGCTTAGACCGGTGCGGTGTCTGTGAATAGGCTCAGGTTGTTGCTATAGTAATGTAACATAAAGCTGTCAGTGGACACTGTCAACAATAATTATATATTTAAAATTGCGTCTTCGATTGCGTTTTAATTCCGTATTGATAAGCAATTATTGAGTAAGTTCGATTAAATAATAACCAATTTGTTCCTAAATTAGTGATTTTTAGAAATGCAGTCACACATTGAGTGATAAATACAAATTTTAGTTTAATAACTCTTGAGTTGTTGACGCTTATTTTGATGTTTGTTTGTATTGTATCTATGTTGCTATGATAACACTTTTACCTCCGCGCCGGCGGAAAAGTGAAAAGTAAAGCTCCGGCGGAGGAAAAACGAAACTTCACTGCCGCCTACACAGTCGAGTAATGACGGATTTACTGACGTTTGAAGAAAAAATATATTTTCCTTTCATAAGAGTCATTGATCGTAAATTCAAAACTTGTGTTATTTTTCCTATATTACCTTTTAAGCTCTTTGAAAAAAACAAGTGAGTATCGGAAAGCAGCGAAACAAAAGCAACATGGATTTTCTCTAATGGATCACCCTATATATTTTACGCTAAAGAGAAAGATCTTTTCCTCTTGCTTTCAAAAATATATAATATGTTGACATTCAGAGTATAGTCAAAAGCAGTCATATCGCGCGGGTCCAAAGGTCACATTTCTCATTAATTATCATGCCTTTGACAGATTTTGCATGCAAAATCTGCAATAAATGAAGTTTTTAATGAAAATTGTGACCTTTGGACCCGCACGATATGATCGCTTTTGACTATAGATGTTTGAGAAATATTACACATAATAATACACATAATTACACATATTACTCACATAATTGCTAATGGCTAGCCAACGTTTTCGCTTTATTATTGTTATTATATTGTTAGTATCTCACTTTTCTGGAGCTGTCAAATTAGAACTTGTCAACGTGGTTGACCGAGGCAGCCATTTGCAATTATGTGAGTTTCAAACTTGAATATTTCTGAAGCATCTACTCTGAATGTCAACATATTATATATTTTTATCCGATCGGACGAAAAACGACACCTTTCCGATGTGTATTCTCACCGCAAAAGTCATGATTCCAGTATCTTGTATTCGTTGCTTGGCAACATGCAATAACTGTACATGCAGGAATAGAAAATAACTGTCCGGGAATATAACATTTCCGTCCTAGGACGGGAATGTAACATTTCTGTCCTATTCAAACGCCTTGTTTGTCAGATCTGACGTCTATCAAAAGTAACATTTAGCTGTAGTTTCCGTAGTTACGTAATAAACTTCAAGCTCGCTCGATTCAAAACTTGATATAATGTTGAGTTTAAATTTAAAACACCGTTTTTATTTACAGTCATATTTGGCTCTATTTTTATAAGTACGTATTCTAATTCAATCGGATAAAAAGTAGCATGTGCAACTTGTAGGAAAAGTACATTCCTGGACTCCTGTGTTGCTGTGCCACAGTCGTCCGTCCAGGAATGTTTTGCTTTTCCTCCTAGTTACAGAATATACTATTTTGAAGCCAGGAGGAAAAGTTTTTCTTTTTAGCGTAAAATATACAGGGTAGTCCATTAGAGAAAACCCATGTTGCTTTTGTTTCGCTGCTTTCCGATACTCACTTGTTTTTTTAAGGGGCTTAAAAGATAGTAAAGGAAAAATAATACAACTTTTGCATTCACGGTTCTTTTTGGTAAGGAATCACCCTGTGTTACTGGTGAAGCAAAAAAATAGCATTAAAAGGCATTTCGTACATTTTACCCACATTTTACCCACATTTTACCCTAATTTACCTTTTGTTAATAAGTAAAGAATTGATATAGGAATGACCAACATTAGAAACTACATTTTTGTAGGGCAGAAATAGAAGAAATTAAGCAGTCAATATATGGTACTTTTTTAATAACATTAAACTTAATGATTTACACTCGCGTTTAATCACCGAATATTACCAACATAAAGAAAGAGTTCACTGGGGTCTAAAAAATAGTTAGGGTGTCTTGGAAAATCTGGGAAATCTCGTGGGTTCAGATAGAACACGAAAAAATAACATGACAAGTTTCTATAATTTTTTTCCTACCGGCCATCCCTACGGAGATATGGGCTCCCAAAGGACGCCGCTGGTTTTAGGTTTTTCTTGAATAACTTTTAAAGTACTTGATGTAGGTAAGTTAATACAAATTTAATATGATAACACTAGTAGGGACCTCTGGAAATAGGGCCCTTAAAAGATATTTAGCTTTTTTAATTTACCAGGGCGGACTCAGGTTTACAGCTTAATGCGTATATTCTTAACACCCTGTACGATAACAACCAAAAAATATTTGTGGGTAGCATGAACCTTAAGCTAGAGAAAAAGTATTCTTGTTCAATATCGATAAAACCGTTTTCGAGTAAAAAGTTATAAAGAAATTAATCTTTTATTTTTTATTAAGAAAATCGACTGATTTCTTCGGATTTCTTATTTTTTTTGGATAACAACTCACTTTATTTTATCGCTCTTGAACGGGAATACTTTTTATAGCTTAAAGTTCAAGCTATCCAAACATTTTTTTGGGTCTTTATCATACAGGGTGTTAAAAAAATAAGCACTAAGATGTTAAATGTTGTCCGCCCTTGATAAACCAAAGAAGCTAAATATGTTGCTACTATTTTAAGGAGTTCTTACTAGTGACCTTTATACTAATTTTTTATTAATTTATGTCAAGTACTTTGGAGGTTATTCAAGAAAAAACGATTTCTAGCGGCGTCCTTTAGGGGCCCATATCTCCGTAGGGAGGGGAAAAATATAGGAACTTTGTCACGTTATTTCTTCGTATTCTATTTGAACCCGGGACCTTGTGTATTCCGTTCACATATTAAAGTCCTCCCCAGTGTGTCATGAAAAAAAATGTGTTGGCCAACCTGAAATCGCCAAATTATATACTTTTTACAATGATGCGCGTAAATAACTTAGCACCCATAATAAATTATTTGTTCACATCTAACCAATGAAAATGTAATAGTACAGGTAATAGTTGTTAGGTTCGAATTTACCTTAACTTTAAGATGACGTTGTTTGGCAACGATGTCTATAATTATTGTTGAACAAAAATAAACTTTATTTCTAAATCTTTGACAATAATGAATGAAATAAAGCATTTGCTTTTGCTCTTTACCTACCCTTGTTGGATGTTCGTAATTTGTATGTTTATTTCAAAAAAAAATTAAGTAAAAGCATTTGCCTAAATTTTATGCATATCACCCATTGTCAATCATATTATACAGTGGTAAAATGTTAAATATTGGCATAAATGGCCAGCATTTGAAGCCATACCTAGATTACAATTTAATATCTCAAAATCTCAATAATAATTATTTTAGGTATATGTAAATGAAAACTGCTTTTCGCCTACTCCTGCACGCTTGCTACTCAAGTCGCTACTGCGTGACAACACGACACGACCAACAGATATTTTCCTAGTAGAATCATCTATTTATCTTTGACGCCGCGCCGGGCAAATTTCAACCGCACAAATTTGGCAACGTGACCGAGCACGCGGTCGCTTTTACGGCGAGACTCGCTCGATGGAAGCAGCTCGAAAAGTCTGCTTCCATAGGAGGTACAAATTTTTAACATGGGATGAGTTTTCTATTGTGTACTATAATATTCTTTGACGAAAGGAAACGATTCAACTTTGAAAATTTTCGATACCGAAAAATATCGATTATTTTCGGCTCCTACCGCGGAACCTATCGGCGATAGGTTCCCGTCGGACTCGAACTGGGCGTGCGTCTTCGAAAACCCCCCTAACCCGAACTTTAACCTCCAGGTCGAACGACACCAAGAGTCCCTATTTAGGAGTCCCTAGGAGACTTAGCGACTTAAAATTTTAAGTGGGGTTCGGACCGTTGCGATGCCTCTACCCCCCTGCCGAATATGAACTCGGTAGCTCGAAATTTACAGAATTAGTTAAGTTACATATTAAAACATAAGCAATCTTCATATTATATTCAATATAAAATGTTTACTTTACGCTAAAATAAATATAACTTCTTTAAAATTATATGCTTTTTTTGTTATTTATCCTGCTTTTTTCTGTAAAATCGTTATGCTTTTTAAGCGCTTTATTTGCATTTTTTTATGCTTAAAAATCCGAATTTTATTCATAAGCTATCGTTTGACACTAATTTTAGATTTAACCAGAGATTAAATTTAACCGGAATTTCTTAACCTCTGGTTAAATAAAAATTAGTGTCAAACGATAGCTTATGAAAACCCAAGATAAAAAAGTGCAAACCATTTTGTTCTATCTTTAGCTGTTTAGATTTTACAGGCTGTCAATCTTGGTAAATGGTCGATTTTCAACCGTCAATATTTTAAAAACAGTAACAGATAGGTATAGGACATTATTTATGAAATATGTCTAGAATTCTCCGCAAAATCCAAATATGTAATAATAGATAGGGTATTCCATTTAAAATTTGACAGTTGCTACTACCTTTTAGTAGAGGCGGCAACACTGCACTGTCGAAAATATTTTAGCAAGGTAGAGCTTATTCGTTTATGTAAACGACCAAATTTTCATAATGATTGAGTGGTTCTCCAGAAACGTCTAATCTACCATCGACCGTAAATCACCTTGTATAGAGTCTTTCAAAAAGTTCGCATCATACGAGAAACTTTTTGATTACCTATTGATTTCTCAGAAAACTTTATCCTTGATAAAAGTTGATGCTTGGAATAAACTAACTTTGACAATACTAAATTTAAAATGAGTTATACAGGGTATTTAAAAAATACAAATTTAAATTTAAAAAACAAAAATTTTGGAACAGCGGAAAACTTCCTACAGGAAAAATAAAGCTCTTATTAAGATAAAAATAAAAGTCAAATATCATTTTTCCAAAAGTGTACTGTTGCTGAGAAAATTCATGACAATTATTGAAAATAAAATCCTCTTTTTCTTAGTTTTGTTCTTATTTTTTTTTAGCAACGGAAAAAATATTAAATGTTTTAATTTTGTCTTAATAAAAGCTTTTTTTTTCTGTAGAAAGACAGTGCAAAATGGTTTGCACTTTCCTATCTTGGTTTTTCGTAAGTAAAGTCAGGATTTATAAGCATAATGCTAATGATAAATAATAAAAGCTGATTAAATTTCTTCACAAATATGGCCGAAACATGAAAAAATACATGTTTATGCTTTTTTTCCTTTTTTTTAATGTTTTGTGCTTTTTTCAACCTGTCGTGCATATTTGAAGCTTTTCTACATATATATTTTAACGATATTTCACAAAAGAATCTCCCAAAACCCCCCCTTAAAAGCGAGCCCCGGCATCCCCGATTTAATTCCAGGTAGCCCCCACGTGGTACATCTGCCATGAAAATATAGACCCTGCAGGTCATCTCCTTACAACGGAACCTACCTGTTAAAAACCGCGCGTGTGCCTATTTGCCGGATAGGTGCCACCGATTTAGGTGCCGATCTGGGGTTATATTTCAAGGGACGAAAGGAAACAAAAATATTGCAACATCGGAAAACTTTCTACAGGAAAAATAAAGCTCTTATTAAGATAAAAATAAAAGTCAAATATCATTTTTCCATAAAGGCACTGTTGCTGAGAGATTTCATGACATTTATTGGCAAAAAAGCCTCTTTTTCTTAGTTTTGTTCTTTTTTTTTAGCAACGATGCATTTTTGGAAAAAATAGTATTTTAATTTTATATTAATAAAAGCTTGATTTTTTTCTGTAGAAAGTTTTCCGATATTCCAAAAATTTTTGTTTTTTTAACCTTAATTCTTGTATTTTTTAAATACCCTGTATAACTTATCCTTAAATTAGCATCATTAAAATTATTTTTTTCTATGCATCAACTTTTGTCATGAATAAAATTTTCTGTGAAATAAATAATAAAAAAAGTTTCCCATATGAAGCGAACTTTTGAAAGACCCTGTATAATTAATTACTGGTCAAGGCCAGCCTTGGCAGACCAACGGTTTCTTATTCGGCCCAACTAAACAATATTTTTATCATGCAAAATCCTGACAGTTCAGACACCACACTATTATGACGGTGCGCCTCTCGGACTAAACGTTAGACTTTGTAAGCCACCCTAAAAATCCCGACTACTAAGGTCAGGGGACTATGGAAACCATCAATAAATGTTTCCTGGACGTCAGTACTCAAAGCGGCACCATTAGTTGGCCCTACAAGTCCCCTTAAGGTATGGTTTCAATAGGACTGCTAGCAGTAACGTCTGGCCGCGATGTCTGGCAGTCACGGCCAGCCGATACGGTCCCGTGTTTTCCCTGCAACTGCTGAAAGCTATCGGCAATCAGTATTTTTCAGTTGAGAAAAGCAGACGTACTCTGGTATTTGTGTGTATATACTTTACTTTGATGTTTCCAACATTGGTTTTATCGAGAACAAAACCAATATAACAATATATGAATACCCTAAAGCAAATTACTATAACATTAACTTTTATTTAAGTAAGTCAGATTGGTCACTTATTGATGAGTGATTTTATGATGTGGATATCAACCTAATTGCGAAGAAATTTTACGATGTTTTGTTTGCAGCGATTAAAATGTATCTTCCAAAGCGAGTAATGACCGAAAATAAATTTCCAAAATGGTATTCTCCGCATGTCAAGAGGTTACTTGCACAAAAAACAGACTTTACCTTAAGTGTAAAGTTTCAGGCCTAGAAATTGATTACACTCTATACTCGAATGGTCGTGGAGAAAGTAAAGTGTTATGCCATATACATTTCTAATGTTGAGCATATGATCCCGGATAACATCAAGCATTTTTGGTCGTATATAAACTCTCTTAAGAAGGAGAATGGGATCCCTAAATAAATGCACTTTAACAGCCGTCCCCTAAAAGAAATGCGTGATATTGCAAATGCTTTCGCCGAACACTTCGAAGATAGCTACTCGGACCATTCTAATATTGAAATCAATGAGGCTGCTCTAGCAAATATCTAGAGCGGTTGTCAGTTGCGATAGCACCACTTTACAGCCGAAGAGTTTATTAACGAGTTTGTCTGTTTGGACTGCCGGCCTAAATGGAATTTCGCCTCTTTTTCTAAAATCTTGCTTGGACACCTTGTCACTTCCAGTGTGTAGATTATTTCAAAGGGTTTTTGATGGTGGCAACTTTCCCTCACAGTGGAAGGAATCCACGCTGTTTCCTGTATACAAGTCCGGTGACAAAGAAGATATCAAAAACTATAGGGGAATATCGAAACTTTAAATTCTTCCCGAGGTCATGGAATCAATTTTAACAGATGAAATTTTTCATACATACAGGCATTACATCAAGGAGGAACAGCTTGGTTTCTTTAACATGTTAACTGCCACCATATAAAGGTCATGGTGGTGACCCAGAAGCCAACTACAAATAATGGGCTAAGTAGTTTTTTAAATGTTTCTTTAGTCCAAAGTAGTACAAAACAAATAAAAAATTATATTTTTTTTCTAAAAAGCAAAAAAATCACCCGTGATCCACATGGCTCACCAGTTATTCGTCAGCATGTACTTATAGCCTATAGGCCATGTGTATCACGGGGGTTCAATATTTAAACGGATTACAATCATTCATTACCCTATATGCAATTCGGTAAAACATGTCAAACATCCATTTTATATATTTTATAAGCAAAAAACCCCTATGAACTGGCCAAATACCAACCTACCGTGCGAATTAATAGTGCAACAATGCCGGAAAATTAAGCTGTTACTCTGCGTCGCAAGCTTTTGAAAACAATCGGCCGCGCTCGGCTAAAGCGACCTTGTATTATCCCGAGGCCACGATTGTAATACGAGCTCTTTATCTGTAGGTCCAAAGAAATAATATTCAATTTGAATGAACTATGCATATGGAACACATGTGTTACACATGGCCTGTGTGAGAATAAATGCGTATGTATCACCGGTGATCCACATGGCAGCCAACGTGTTAAGGGTCGTTCAACCAGCACAAACCTAGCCTTTTACCAGGATTTTCTGGTTTCAAATCTGGAGAGACGATATCAGATCGATGTGATTTATACCGACTTATCAAAAGCGTTCGACAGTGTATGCCACAAATTGTTGATGAGAAAACTATCACGAATAGGAATGGGAGGATTATCTTGCCTGGATCGAGAGCTATCTTCAGGGACGTCACCAACGGGTTTTCATTGGAGGGGTCTCATCAAGGGTAGTTAATGTTCAATCAAGGGTACCCCAGTGCTCACACATAGGACCTGTACTTTTCTCCTTATTTGTTAATGATACTTTCGAGTTACAAAGTGCCTATTGTACACAGACGGCCTTAATTTTTTTAACATCGTTGATGAGAGTATTGACATTCAGAGTGATCTTTGTCGACTCTATAGCTGGTCTAACAAGAATTGGTTGAGGCTGAACGTGGAAAAATGCAAAAAGATGAGTTTATATAGATTCCATAGTCCTTTGGTCATAAAATATAAAATAAATGAGACGGTGCTTGGATCAGTTCAGTCGTTTAACGATCTAGGGGTAATCCCATAGTAATATTTGACCAAAAGCTTACTATTATATTTTAAATATCAAAATGTTTTATCAAACCAAATATCAAAAATGCATATCAAAATGACTTCTGGGGTTTATAAAGAGAAACACTAAACTCATGGTCGACACTAAAGCCATTACATCTCCTTATAATTGTCTCATAAGAAGTATCCTAGAATACTGCTGTGCCATCTGGTCTCCATACTATCAATGTTATATCAAGATTGGAGATAGTCCAAAATAATTTTTTCAAATATCTTTTGGTATTAGCATCATGTTTCATCCTACAACCTGAGTATGAGGTAGATATAAAACTCTGGAGGTAAGACGCAATAACTACTTTCTGTATTTTCTTTATAAACTCCTCCATGGTGGGATTGATTGTCCTCAACTGCTGGGGCAACTTAGCTTCAGAACACCGCCAAGACCTCTTCGACATCACCAACTTTTCTCTGAGAGAGTGCACCGAACAAAT
>MU186207.1:58151-95023 GCA_016904865.1 Pissodes strobi | reverse complement strand
TTTAATCATTTGTGGAGCCAAAGGCAATCAATTCCAGGGTAAGAATGAATCCTCCACAACAATATAGAACATAATTACATTAAATGTTGCATTGTTGTGTAGTAATAATATACTATTTATAACGAGAAAAGATGAAGAGTATATTTAATAGTGAAACCAAAGGAAAATAAAACTTGTGAGTAAGTGAAGAATAACGTCGTGATGAGTAGTGTCTTTGTACGCGGTAATACAGTTCAGTGAGGATTTGGATTAAAAAAGCTGGAACAAAAGATGTGAGAATTAAAATTCACAAAGAACTAATATTAACAACTATTTCTCTATTAGAGGTGGTTTCTACGATGGACAATGGTATGTTTTATAAAGATGAAATGTAATTATCATTTTGTTATAGTTCTACAAGTTTGAAAATAATTTAGATATGTGTATTGGTGTGTACATTATATAGCTCAATTGATTATCAGGGATGTTGTTGTTCTATGGATGAGTTTATAGAAAATATTAAATCACATACTGCCACGCGCTTTTCTTTAATAAAAGAAATTCTGTGTTTTTTTCCCTGAACAATTATGAATTAAATTACACGATGTTAAATGCTTGTGGAGCTATGACGAGTTCAACCAAGAATATTAGCAGTAACCACCTACCCAATTCGACCAGATCTCCTTCACTTGAATAGGCACTGGGCGGGATAGAAACGAAAGTTTTGTAGCAAGTTGTTTGGTGTGCGTGCAATTTGCCCGCAGCTCCGCCGTGAGGTTCTTTGGGCGCCACCGAATTTGTAACGGACCGAATTGAAATCCCCGCGTTGTTCCCGGAACTTGCTACAAGACCTCAGTTCTTGATACCCCGCCGGTAAGTTTAGCTAAATGAAATTTAGTTAAACGTAACGATATATTTGCATTCGAGAGAGGAAAAAAACATTACAATTGTAGCCTAATAATAATTTTGCATAACTACAAGATTAAATTCACTCAAGGGAGACCAACATCCGCAGTTAAAAATAATGATAAAACATTTCATCAAATCAATGATTAAATAAATTGGTACACAACGGGCGCAGATAAAATTCACCATATGTGTAAAGAATGCCAATCTAAATAATAAACAAAAGCACGAAAATGAGCTTAAATAAAAAGAAAGATAGTCATACGGCGTAAAATAAACAAATAGCTAGCCTGAAAACCCTGCAATAATAATATTTAGTGGATAAAATAGCTCTTACCGAACTCCAATAATTTAAAAGCAAAATACAAGTATGGTTCAAATATCGAACAAAAATGGCTAAATTATACTAAATAAAACCATCGTACTAGACGAATTTAAATCATCAAATCAGGTTAGCGTGCCTACCCCTTATTCTATTTACTGGCTAATTAGTTAATTAAAATTTATTTATTCAATCGAGCCTAAGGTTCAATAAGGCAATCACTAAGGTCAAAAGAGCGCCAAAATATGTATTCTCAATAATAGCTGAGATCGGAGGCCTCCCTTAATACTATATTTAAATATAAACGAATTACTAGCTAATTATCATCGACCAAGTTTCCCGGTTTAGTGTCTAATTCAAAATCAAACGCATCAAACACGAATAACTAGACGTCGCTTGCAAAACAAATATTAAAATTAAAAATAGAACATAATTTCCATGGTAAAGATTCTAACTTCGGTACGATAATGTAAATTCACAACAAAACCGCAGTCTTAGCATTGATTAATTAGAGATTGGGGCAAAAGTTGCCATTAGCAATGCAAATACGAAAGCAATAATTATATAGTAACCCGGTATATAAACCGCCTCGGATTGGTCCAGTGAATCGGGCCACTAAAATCGCCGAAAATCTAAGACACTAGTCGTCGGAAATAAAATGAAATGAATAACTGGATCGTTCATAGAAAAAAAAAACGAGCAGCAAACAATCAGCGAATAACTGGTTTGAATAGAATTCACGAGCCGGTATTATTCTCGTATCAGTTTAATGGTACACGAACAATCTAACTGTATCGACAGAAATATTAACTCTAGTCGCCTCTTTAATTAGGATGACGACACAGTGAAATTATTAGGCTCAATTATTTGAGTCCGAAATAAACGATAAATAAAATAATGCAATAAGAAGCGGTTAAATTAGGCCCGAAAATCGCGAAATACATGCTAATAGTAAAGGCAACTCACCTCGTTTAAATACGGAGGGCACTCTATTCAGTACACCAAAAACACGACGAAAATGGCTGGCTTTCCCAAAGGCAGTCGTTTCAAAAACCCACACGGATTTTCCGAATGATAGAGCACTATAACTGCTCAGAACGAGGTTCCCAAAATCAAATGGAAATATTTCAGGGACGTCGACAAAATCCGCCTAAACCACTTGGCGAGAAAAAAAACTTTCAAAACTCGACTTCTTCTCACGACTGCTCTTCTAGAAAAAGATCGACCTTTCCCCCGGCAAAACCGGTCTCAACCACTCAGCCCGAGCAACCGCGATTTTTATCGAACTCGCGCAAAGTATCCATCCTTAAAAGCTACGTGCTAGGACGGAACTGCTACAAGGGTCCTTCAAAACTTACCCAATAAACAATAATCCAAAAATGGAAGGTTACAATACAAGAATAAAAAATGCTATAGGGGACCTCAAGGTCGATGTGGCGAAACACTCGACTAATAAGCATCAGCTTACCATTATCTGATGCTGGATATAATGACAGGATGTGGTCAAATAATGACCAGGTATCTATCTAAAATCTCCAAGGCCAAATATTATTGATCATGACATTCTTCATAATTGGGATCAGTACACAAGCCAACGATCAATCCAGAATCAAGATTAGCCTCAGTGAAAAGCAAATGTTTAGTAATGACTTCCAAGTTGCGTTGGATAAATCAGAAACGAGTGATATGGTTAATGATAATGAGGGATTTTATGGATCTATGGATCAAAAAAGACTTCCACCATTTGAGACCCATGGAGCAGAACTAAACAGTTTTTTTTTATGTTCGGCACACACACAAAAAGAAAATCCTATACCACTCAATGAGCGGTGCGTGAATGGAGAAGACAGTGGACGTTGGACTGTAATTTACGGAAAACACGTTACTCGGAAGTCCATTCCAGAGCGAGGCAGCCCACCAGACAAAGAAGCCCCGTAACAGCGACGTCCTAGGTGTTCGCAACTGAGCGGTATGTTGATGAGCAGCTTGTGTCTGACGGGTGTTTCTGTTTGGCACAAGTCTAGGCGGAATCGTAAGTGCCGGCTCGTTCGAACAGCTTCCGTAGTAGCATCGATAGTAAAGAGATAGCTCCGCCACTTTTCTTCGATGTTCAAGGCTATCAAGGTCTTAAGTCAATTCTGGGTCATCCACAAGATGGACTACTCTCCTCTGTATGTGTTTGGGTGCCGAGCTCCACACATGGGAACAGTATTCCAGAGATGGTTTTATCTGGGCCTTACAGACCAGTAAGAGCTGATGAGGTGTATACAACTTTTTTGCTCTATAGAGTGCTCCTAGCTTTTGTGATGCTGCCTTGGCGATTTTAATGACGTTATTATGCCATGAAATGTTGTTTTCTACGTTTATGACCAGCAAACTTATGGGTAAGGCAAAAATCAGTATTTGTCCTGTCATTGATACGTGAGGTCCTGTGGTGTTTCCTTTTTTTTGAGAAGACAGCTGCTTGAGTCTTTCCTGCGACAAACTGGAAATTGTTTTCCTCGCCCCTTTCCATGATAGCGTTCATATCCTCATTGATGGCTCCAATGATCAATCCAGAATCAAGATTTGGCTCAGTGAAAAGCAAGTGTGTGGTAATGATTTACAAAGTACGTTAGATAAATCAGAAATTATTCATATGGGTAATGATAATAAGAGGTGATATGGATCTATGGATCAAAAAAACTTCCACCATTTAAGACCCTTTGAAATAAGAAATTAACTATGTAAAATTGATCTTTTATGCCAGAGGCCAAGATTGTTAGAGAATGAGTTTAATTAAACTGTATATAGAAGGTAGAGGAATATAGTTATTAAGAAATTAGAAAAACCAGTATTATGAATAGACCAGAACTAAATATATTTTTTTATTTTCGGCACACACCAAAGGAAAATCCTATACCACGCAACGAGCGGTGCGTGAGCGGAGAAGACGGTGGACGTTGGACTTGAAGCGCTTCAGGTTGTAAATTTCGGGAAAGGCGTTACTCAGAAGTACATTCCCGAGCGAGGCAGTCCTCCAGACAAAGGAGTCCCTCAACAGCGACATCCTAGATGTTCGCAACTGAATCGTATGTTGATGAGCAGCTTGTGTCTGACGGGCGTTTCTGTTTGGCACAACTCTGGGCGGAATCATAGGTGCTAGCTCGTTTGAACACCTTCCGAAGTAGTATCGATAGTAAAGAGATAGGTACGCCACTTTTCTTCGATGTTCAAGGCTATCAAAATCTTTAGTCAACTCTGGGTCATCCACAAGACTGCTCTCCTCTGTATGGAATCTAATATCTTGTGCAAGTGTTTGGGTGCTGAACTCCACACATGGTAACAGTATTCCAGAGATGGTCTTATCTGGGCCTTATAGAGCAGTAAGAGCTGATGAATTGTATACAGCTTTTTCATAATACCTCTCTGAAAACTATCATTTTCGAAGTCTCTGTAGAGCAAAGAAAGTAAATCTTTTCGGTCCGGGCACGGGAAAAGTTTTCCCGATCCCTGATTTTAAGTGCTAAATTTGCAGTTATTTAGTCACAAAATATGCATAAAGTATAATAAATTGGGTTAAAATTATATAGCGATGCAGTCTACAAGATTAATCTAGTACATTTTAGCGTCAATATTCTAATTTTAAGTAAAATTATTTCATTTATTCTGACATTACTTGTCACAAATACTTCAAAATTAGCTGCCTATTCAATTACAACAAAGCATACAAACACATTTCCATAGCAACGCTTGGTGAATATAAGATAAATACCTGTCTTGCTTGTCTTGCAAGTTTGACGTTTGCTTTCATTTGAATACAAAATGTATTATGACATGATTTTGGATACATAAAATTATAATAATTTTATGTTTATGTCTTGATTTCAGAGAGGTATTATGAAAAATATCGTTCATTACACGTCCATAAACAGCTTTTCCTGTGCTTGCACGACTTCCGGTGTTCGGCTACGCTTCACACCAGAAACTGTCGTGCGCGCACCGGAAAAGCCTAGTTTCCGAACTGGTAATGAAATATACTATTGTGTTCCATAGAGTGCTCCTAGATTTTGTGCTGCTTCCTTGGCTATTTTGGGGACGTAACTATGCCAAGGCATGTTGTTTTCTACGTTGATGCCCAGCAAGCTTATGGATGAGGCCAGAGTCAGTGTTTGTCCTGTCATTGATAAGTCAGGTCCTGCGGTGTTTACTTTTTTGAGAAGACAGCTGCTTGAGCCCTTTCTGGGTTAAACTGGAGATTGTTTTCCTCACCCCATTTCACGATGGCGTTCATATCCTCATTGATGGCAGCAATCTGGTTTTGAACTAAACAATAATGAAAAATGCAAAAAGTGTTCAAGAGCTAAAGGAAAAGGATAGAATAGGGGAGCAAATAAAGTGGGTTGTTCCTCAAACTAATAGAATATTGATCGTATACGATTAATTAAGTGGGTCCAATTTTGCACCTCAAGTGGTAAGGTAGAAGGACAAAATTTAACATTATCAAACTACGTTAAATTCTCGAAACTGAGAGTGACATTTATAAGTTAACGAAAGACCATCTGGATCATAAAACGCCAATATTTGAAGAAGTAATTTGGGTTATGGTTAAACCAATTAATATACTTCTTTTAACTGGCAAACTGCTAAAAAAAGCATGAGCAGACAGGTGTTAAATAACAGTATGGCAAAACTAAATTTATTTGATGAATTACAACATCTTATAGATCGTAAATATATAGGAATTGTTGTAAATATACTAAATTTTTAAGGCCATGCTAATTATTCAGCTGAGAAAGTAGAAAAAAATGGCGTTCTTGAAGATAAGGACTAATTCACGATAAAGTTATCCCTAGTCACACCCTTTCTGAATATCATCCGTATTTATAATTTATCTTTTTACTCGTAACGTCTTTTTCGATTAAATAATTGCTTTAAAATCTTCAACCCTCTATGATTTTATGGGTTCGTAACTTAAGTGACTGGACTAACTTGAGAGTAGCGGATACGACTCGGTAGCGATACGAAATTATAATGATAAGATAGATATGTTATAGAGCGTAAGTATGTAGGAATTGTTGCAAACAAACTAAATTTTTAAGGCCATAATGGTGTTTTTTTAGATAACGACTAATTATACATATATCTAATTCACAATAAACTTATCCCTAATCACACCCTTTCTGAATAATATCCGTACATATTTATAATTGATCTTTTTATTTGTAACGTCTTTTTCGGGTAAATTGCTATTAAATCTTCAACCCTCTATGATGGTTTTATGAGTTCGTAACTTAAGTGACTGGACTAATATGAGAGTAGCAGATTCGGCTCCTTAGCGATCCGGAATTATAATGATTAGAGAGATATGTTATAGAGCCTAAATAAACTGCTCCTTAAAAGTTAGGGATATTAAAATTCGTAACTAATTTTTGTAATAATTTATTAAATATTTAACGCATTTTGCAGTGCGAGACATCGCTAGAAAGAGCAGACTTTCTACTTTTACAACTATGTGTGACAAGAAGTGTGGAGACAAGTTTTTTTCAAGTTTTGGATTACTTATAATATTCCCTTTTAATTCAGGATAGGAACCCATATTCGATTTTTATTCGTAACAAAATGGTAATCAATTATTGGAAATTTTGTATTTTTTATTTTGATGACGCGCTCGTGAAGCTAATCCTACGATACATTTCACATTCTACCCAAGCCAGAAGCATACAAAAACATAAATTTTAAATAGATAAAACTAAGTTTGCTGTATACAGTGGTATAGAAAAGTTAAACCAAAAAACAAATAATGTTTAAAGAGCAAAAAAAACAAATAATTAAATTAATAGGTGGTAAAGCCCCCGCGAGCATCGATTACGGCCTGATATCTCCTTGGCATGTTGTCAATTAAATTATTGATCATATTTTGTGGAATAGCATTCCACAATTCTGGTAGAACTCTTCTTAAATCGTCAAACGTCTGTACTATCCCAAGTTCAAGGCAGTTCAGGTCTGGCGATAGAGGTGGCAATGCAAGGTGGGGTATGCCATTTTCTTCCAGGTCATTTAAGACAATAGCAGCTCTATGATGTCTTGCATTGTCGTCTAGAAATAAAAACCCATCTGCTATAGCAGTGTAAAAATTTGGCACGATGTTGTTTATGATTTGCTCTCTGTACTGCTCGCCATTCATATTTCCTTCACATATATAAAGATCGGTACGGCCGGGCTGTCAAAATATATGCCCCAAATAATTATTGATCCTCCACGATAGGGATACACTTTTTGTACTGTACGCCTATTACGTGCCTGGCAAAGTCCAAACAAGTGCTCTTCGACTGTCTGAAAATCTCGCATACCTAGACTCATCAGTAAAAAGGATCGTCCTCCATTCGTTCCTCCAATAGATGTCCTTCCTAGTCCATTCTAATCGTTGCTGCATATGTAGCGGAGTAAGAGGAACTCGGCACAGAAGATGTCTTGATTTTAAACTTATATCACCTAACCTTCTTCTTATAGTGTCGATGGATAGGATGTTTTCTGTCGCATTGAAAAAATCTCGTGAAAAATATGCAGGTGGATAATGGCTGTCTCCTCGCGCTTAATGTAATTAGCCGATTTTCTCTTGGATTTGTTTTTTTGGAGCGATCTCTTCTTCGGAGTTCAACTACTGTGCCAATTTCATTAAAACGGCTGTTAAGTCTACTAATGATACTTCGTGAAACGTTGAACATTTCTGCGACATGTTCTTGAGAACGACCACTTTGGAGCATGCCGACTGCCCGACTGGCTTGTTCAACACTTAACTTACGTCTTGCCATTATAGCACGAACTTAAATTTTGAGATTTCAAAGAGCCAAGACGTTTACCCAATGTTGACATTAGGTAAACAATGATTCCACCTGGCTTAGGTAGAATGTGAAATGTATTGTAGGATTAGCTTCACGAGCGTCGTCAAAATAAAAAATACATTATTTCCAATCATTGATTACCATTTTGTTACGAATAAAAATCGAATATGGGTTCCTTTCCTGAATTGAAAGGGAATATTATAAGTAATCCAAAACTTGGAAAAACTTGTCTCCATACTTCTTGTCACACTTGGTACAGCTCTACATTCTTTAAAGTTTTTGCATCACTTTCTTTTCCGCTCTGTATAGTTGACAACTGCCTCTCCAAGAACGTTTTTCAAAGACCAAGTAAAAGTAGAAAGTCTGCTCTTTCTGGCGATGTCTCGCACTCCAAAATGCGTTAAATATTTAATAAATTATTACAACTTAAAAATGAGTTACGATTTTTAATATCCCTAACTTTTAAGGAGCAGTTTATGTAGGAATTGTTGTATACAAACTAAACTCTTAAGGCCATGCTAACTACTCAGCTGAGAAAGTAGGCAAAAATGGTGTATTTTTAAGATAAACGCTTAATTATTCATAGTTCGAGTTCACAATAAACGTATATACATTTTCTTAATATCACCCGTATTTATAATTGACCTCTATATTTCTAACTTCGTTTTCGGTTAAATTGCTTTGCAATCTTCAACCCTTTATGATTTTATGGTTTTTAACTTAAGTGACTGGACTAACATGAGAGTAGCAAATATGGCTCCTTAGCGATACAGCATTTTAATAATTTTTCTCTGTTTCTGATCTGTTTCTGGGTATATTGAGCAATGGCTCTTTATACTTCAATTAGATTATCATACTTTTTAAATTGCACTTTACTGTAATATGTGAACCGGCTGAACCTAACTGCATTTTTCTGGAGGCTTCTTGTAGAGCACTTCTGTCGTAGAAATTTTCTTGACGAACTCTAACTCTTTTTTTGGCTTGGGTTAATGTACTCATCAGCTTCCTCCCGTTATTGTTGGGGGATTATTTGATACCTCCCAAAAGCCTGGGACACTCGGAAGTGGTGGTCTGTCATTACGTGGGTCTAGCGATACAGAAAACCTTGGCCATTACAATATAGGTGACCCTTCCAGGAATTCGGTTACCACGATAAAGTCCATACCAATGCAATTAGCTTTACCTATATTCTGTAGGGTTTACATTCGATATAAGCGAAACACAAATAGGCTCATATATATTTTTCATTTTACTTGACTAATTTCGTTTTTTTTTCTGAATTTAAGTACTATGGGTTGTTAAAGGCTTATTACTAGGACAAATTGTATCTTACGTGTCCCATACCACTCGAAATAGAACGTCAACTATTTATATTTGTTGCAAGAACGACACAAAAGCATGCAAATTCGTGAATGCAAGCAAAATGCACCGCTCCCCTTAATCCATTTGTCAGGCCGAAATTGGAACATGTTAAATACTGCAGATTTCATTAAAATTTATTAAGGCGAAGCATTTTATCTAACTAAAGCAGAAACGGCAGCGGCCCTTCATATAAAGCGCAATTTCTATTTCTTATTGGCACGCGAAACAGTAATTACAGTATATCTCCGGAACTACAGACATATAAATTAAATGTCCCTTTGTATCGTCTTCCGTTGTCATTTTTGTCTAAAGAGGAAGCAACTAAACTATGAAAATAAAGTGGAGTTTTGTAGTAGGGAGACTTTGGTCGTTCCTTTAGTTTTTATGGCAAAATTCGTATCTAATATAGAAAGCAGGGAATGGGAATTTATGCAAATACATGCCATGGGAACGAAACCCCGATGAGTAAAGGAGCGGGCAGAACAAATATATATAATATGACATCTGCTCGAAAAAGTTTGATGTGTCTAAATCGACAAATGACAGGGCATCTGTCTGATAAGCATCTAAAAAATGCTTCAAATGATCGCATGATTCCTGCTGCTGATCAGAAGTGCTTTAATTTTCAATTTATGGCTAGGATAATTAGCTATCATTGGATACCTTTTTAGAAACACAGTCCCCCGCTCTTTTCTTGTCGATATATAGTTTTTCTAGAATCTGGAAATGGTAAGAGGGTGGCCTTGAAAAGCCACGGCATTTAGGCCACATTCGTCCCCCCTGTGCTTCCTCCCTAGGTCAACCAATCCATGCAAAAAAGGCGGCGATGTTGCCCGAGGAGGCTGTTCTGAAAAAACCCATGATTGTCCATCGTTCTCCCAAAATGGATTCCCTTAGTTCCGAAAAAGCATCACCATATAGTACTTGAATCAATAGCTTTTACTGTTTAGAAGCTCCTTGGTAAGCCCTTCGAGAATTTGTCTCCCTCCAGCTTCCTAAGGTGACAATTCACTTCGATACAATTGAAAGGGGACAATTTGGGTCCTTCTAGCTCCAAAAAAGTCACAAAGCTCGAAAAAACCGAGACGACAGATCGATAGGATACTTGAGGCGTCTAGTTTCAAAAGCGGACATCTCCTTCCAAGCAAATTTTACGTGAGAGGGAAAAAACTATTGTGAGAAAACTAGTGAACGTATCGGTAATCAAGTTTATACAATTAGTTTGTTAGGTAGATAAAACAAGTTATTTCACCAAATAAGCAACGAGTTTTAAGCTTTAGAATAAAAAAAATTATTAAAATAATGGCGATGGCCGGATTTGAAAGTAACTTAAGGAGATGGTCGGTTTTGAAAACTACTAAGGCGAAGTTGGCCGATTTTGAAACAGACGCATGAATATACTAGGACAAAATTTATTTTTTAAAAATAAAAGGGAAGCCAAACTACAAACATAGCATTAAAATGAAACAGACTACATTTTCCCTTTCTTCTATCTTTTCACATACCAAATCTTCTTCTGTATTCGTGGATTGCGAATGTTCTATGTTAACATAAAATTTTAGAGTCTCAAAACTTCGCCAGTTTTCTCCAAAATGGGCATGTAAAAGTGCCGAAACATCAGCAAGTTTTTTGATATTTTGAGCCATTCCGATTGCCAGCGGGGCTGGAACTAAATTATTGATCCCCTTTCCTTTTTTTGTCACCAGGTTATCACTGCCAAGATCAGAACGATAAGCTTCCTGGCCACGTTTTGTAATATTACGTTTCAATGTTCTCTTTAAAATGAATCTTTTACTTGGATTAAGTGTAAAATGCCACTGCCCTGGTGGCTTCAGAACTCCTTGTGTAGCACCTCTCCAGTCACTTACCGCCAAATCAGTTCCCATGTTCCATATAGTACCATGTTCTTTCAGAACATTAATGTAATCCCCCGGTGAAGTTATAACTTCCAGTTTCTTTAACTTTTTTTCAATATTGGCAAATACTCTGTCGGGTGGTATGTATGAGTGACCGACAATGGGAAATATTATTTCTACCACTTTACATTTTCAGGTGCAGAGAGCAACAATTTTGACACCATTCCCATTAGTGTGGTGTTTTTACTTTGGCCGCCAAAGCCATCAGCGACCAGCCTTATTGTGTCGATGTTCTCCAGATTGCTGTTGGATAGTCTATGAAACATTGCACTGGCTATCTCATTGGAACCTTTTGGTCTATCTGTTTCATTCCAGCAGTAAATATGTACGTTAGATTGATCCAACGAAGCGTGTGAATTGCCCATAACAACGGTAAAATTATAAAAACTCCATTGTCTGCTAAAATAAGCTCTCTGATCCGGAACCATGGGAAGTGTCATATTTTTTTGGCAATCAAAAGACATTATAAGTAGGCCTTCTCTTTCTTCTTGTAGTAAATTGAAAAAGGCCTTTGCTTTTAGTTTGTGGACTCTTTTAATTGTGATCAGTTGAGGTTTCTCCTGATCCGTTGAAACTTTTAGTTTTTCAGTTAGTTCTAGACATTTTGAACACACACCGACTCGAGACTTCCGAATCCCAAATTGTACTTGGTATTGAAAATATTTCGGAAAAAACTTTGTTTTACTATAAGATCTTCTGCGACATCTTTATTGTACATTTTCCACATCAATCGTATGCTTAATTCTGATGGTAAATACAATCTGCTTGTCGAGGGTAGAGCGAACTCTATAGGAATAAAAGGTCAACAGAGCAGCTCTGCTCTCATGTTAATGTATATGCTTTTTCCCCTGAAGGCCCTTAACAGCTGTTCGTACCAGCATTTGTCGATTGCATACATTTTGGCCTGAAACATGGTTGCATAAGCCCCAAGGGCGAACCCAGGTTTCATCTATAAGGTTTTTCCATACATATACGCATCTGCTTCATAGCCATCTGTGTACCAGACGATCCAATCTGCTCAATTAAATATAAATTCATTTACTGTTCTGTTAGCCACAAGCTAAAATAAGCTTCCTCAGATGGAACTCATTTTTTATATTATTTTTATCCTTCTTGATTTTCTCTATTACTTCCTCTTTTTCTGTTTCTAATGCCTTTTTCGGTTGAATTACTTTGCAACCTTCAACCCTTTATTGTCTTATAGGCTTGTTACCTAAGTGACTGGACTAATGGGAGTAGCAAGTACTACACCTTAGCAATATGAAATTATAATGATTTTTCTATGTTTCTGATCATAATACTTTAATTTACTTTCAAACACGTATTCACTGATTTACTTTAAACTCGACAAGCTTTAAACTTTTTAACTTGCATACTATAATACGTGAACCGGCAAAACTTAAATGCATTTTTACTGGAGACTTCTTGTAGAGCACTTGTGTTCGTGGAGCACTTCTGTGGTAGAACTTTTCTTATCGAACTCGAACACTAACTTTATCTTTCTGTTTTTGGCTTGGGTAAATGTAGGTATTTATCAGTTTCCTCCCGCTATTGTTTGGGGATTATTTGGTACCTCTTTTTTATGGCAGTGGCACACACACTAAAGGAGGAGCTTATGGCGCTGGACGAGCGGTGTGTGTGCGAAGATGTTGATTGACACGGTTCTTATATAGTTGTAGGTTGTAATTAGGGGGAAACAGATGTCCTGGGAGTGAGTTCCACAGTGATGCAGTACGCTAGACAAAAGAGTCCTTGTAAAGCGACCTTCTAGGTGTTTCCAGTTGTACGACGAACCGGTGCGCTCTTGTTGTCTGTCGTGACTGTCTGACAGACATTGCCAGGAGCGGGATGAGGCCGGCTAAATCCGGGGAACATCTACCGTGAAAGTATCTGTAAATCAAGCACATCTCAGCCACATGTCTGCGGTGTTCCAGTCTATCCAGATTCCGATTAAATTCCGAGTTGCCGACGAGATGCACAGCTCTCTTCTACATGGCATCCAGCAGCTTTAGGGTGTAGCTCTGGTGCGGCACCCCAGGTGTGTGAGTAATGATCTATGCATAGTCTTATCTGCGCCTCGAAGAGCAAGAGCAACTGCTGCGGTGTATACAGGTTTTTGTTGCGAAATGGCGCACCATGGTGGGAGGCTGATTTCGCGATGTTAGCAACGTGTTCATGCCAGGACATATTGCTGCTGACCGAAACACTTAGTAGTACGATTTGCAAGGATAAAGGAATGGTCCATCCTGCCATAATGATGACAGGGCCAGCCGTAGTGTCCCCCTTGGTAAACATTGCAGCTTGGGTCTTTGCTGCATTGAGCTGGACCAAATTTCTGTCGCCCCCAAGTTTGAAATTTCTCTAGATCTTTATTAACTGCTGTAATCTGCTCCTGTCTGCGGTGATAAGTCTCAGTCGCTGGTATAGGATTTTCTGATCTACATTAGGAGACAAGGGTATGTACTCTCATCTGCAAAACTGTAAACAGAATTATTCGTTTCGGTTAGCAGGTTATTAACATAGATGAGGAACAGAGTCGGTGAAAGTATTGCGCCCTGAGGCACGCATGCGGTAATGGTGAATGTGTCTGAGATGTGTTCATCAACTGCAACGTGTAGAAAATTAAGGAAACTGGCAAGCCCCCTGCAGAGGAAGGCTGGCAGTCTGAAGGACGGTAGTTTTTTGAGCAATTCTTCATGCCAAACTCTGTCGACTGCCTTTGAAATATCGAACGTAATCGCTCGATCTAATATGAGTGGCATAGGCCAATATATCTCCTGTCGATCTCTCTTTGCGAAAGCCGTATTGATTATCGCTTATTCTGTTGTTCTCGAGGTACTTGAGTAGTTGCTGCACGTTCCATCACTTTGGAGATTATGGGAAACAAGGCAATTGGGCGATAGTTTGAGGGCGTGGTTTTCTTGCCTTTTTTTGGAACAGGTTGCACTTCCAAGAAGATGGGTAAATCCCTTCTCGGTAAGTCTGAAAAAAAACGGGTGTTATTTCGTTAGCGCAGTTCTTTAACACGATGTACTGTTAGCCACAAGCTTAAATAAGCTTCTGTTGATGGAACTTATTTTTTGTATCATTTTTATTCTTCTTAATTTTCTCTATTACTACCCCTTTTTCTGTTTCAACTATTTCATATTTATTTTCCCAATTTTTATTTTCTCTTTGTGTTTTAGGTATTTGAAATAATCCGTGTTGATATGCCAGAAATATCAAAAATTCGTGTTTTCTTCTCAATAATTATAATTAATTTTCAGATTTCAATCTTATATCTATATATTTAGAAATAATTAATTGTGCAAGTTAAAACCGAATGAAATTGCAACACGATTGTCTTATTAATGTTAAAAAGGTAAAGATTTTAATTAAAACAAACACCGGAGAGTCGTGTTTGCAATACTCGGCTCCAGGAGTGGAGTTCGTGAGCGCCACCAGTTCTACCATCTAAACTGGAAAAGCTCCTCTGGTGTTGTACGGGATTGTTAGGCACGTTTTATTATACGAGAAAACACAATCTTAATTTAAGGTTCGATCTATTGACTTCTAGTTTTTTTTTTTAATTTAAAACACTAAAAATCTTACAGTGAAATTTAATAGCAAATGAATGACCATAAAAAACTATTAAGTAATTAACAGTTATGGTACAATATGATGAATGTACAGAGACCAATTCTGTTGGTAAACTCGGTACGGTATGCCTTATATCTAACAACTCTTAACACTAATATCCGAAGTGATCACTATGGTTGACCTAAAATTATAACATATATGTATGCATGAACTAGTAGCGGCACCAATTATAAATGTAGCAATTATAATATTATCAATCGATAAAAAGCCACAATAATTAGTATTATATCAATCGACCAGATATTTGTTATAGTGGCAAAATCAGGATGTTACAAAATTATATGCCTAACCTTACTTTCTGTTTTGCTGATGGACGTGAAACTGCTGCCAAAAAAGTACATTTAAAAAACAGTTAAGGGGGCATTGCGAAAAACATAATGAAAGACAATGGGAATCGCACAAAATTAATTTTATTGTTGCTGCAGTCAAACGTTAGCACCTTCTCATTCGTAATATTTTCCCTAAAATTTGTAAATGGTTAAAGCAAATAGAGCTAAGAGCTCTGAATCACAGAAGCTCTCGTACTATTACGAGAGATTGGGAGACTTAGCCGCTTTGATAATTTATATTTCGTAGTATTCCTCAGGATTTGCAGCAAAGATGCTCAGGTTTTTAAAAGCTAATTCTATGACAAATAGACGCTGAAAATGGCACATAGGCTAATATGCGACCCTCTCCATTTTAAAGCTGCGATCTTCGATGACATATTAACCAGTAGTTAATAGTAAATTATGATAGGGAGGGCAATTATGCAGGAAAATATAATAATTCGGATTAGCGCTGACTAGGTTAAGTTAGTGGTGGTTAGCTTGGGTTAGTGTCAAACACGGATATCTTTATCGTTCAGTATTAACTATGACAATAATTAATACAATTTACCTATAGTAACTATTCTAGGAACAAAACATATAGACTTGAAGAAATTAGCACTTCAGTGCTTTTTAATTACCTATCGCCCACACAATTTTTGTTATGCTTTGGGGAGATACGAATCTGCGCTCCAGAAGATGTTTTAGTTTACTGTCGAGGGAAACTTTCACAGTAAGTAATTTCTGCTCTGTGAATGCAATGGAAAAAAGCAATTCCTTATGACTTATTTAACTTCAAAATAAGTTATCTCACACGTGGTTTAAAGTTGCTCATTCCTGAAGGTGGTGCGTATGCGAAAACGCCGGATTACCAATTCGATAACGCCAACTCGTAGACGATTTTCCATTCCGTCGTAAACGAGAGTAATTTATTTTATCTATATTATTTAAAATATTATAATTGCAGGAATATTTGGTAATATTAAATCAAGAATTTCAGCCTAAAAAAAATTGAAAACCAGAAACACGGAATTGTTCTACAGCGAAGAATAATAGAGATTTATAAACATTTAAAAAATCAATAAGCCGAAATAAACAGGTATAAATTGTATATAAATTGCACCACTATCCCCTACTCTAAAATTAAATTTTAATTTCATTAAAATAGATAAATATTATGATTTTATTAATTAATTGCCGTAATAAATCAGAGTATTTTTAACCTACATTATAAATCATTTATTGAAATTCCAACTCCACTTTGACTCAAAACAAATTAATTTAAAACTTTAATGCAATTTAATGCACATTAAAATTAATAAATTATTGCAACCATTAAAAGCTATTTATTATTTACCGTCTGTTTACCAAAATGATGTATTGTTAGAATATATCGGGAAATCGAAGCGCGAAATACTTTCTGATTCGTATCGTCAGGTGTCTGTCTGATGATGATCAAAAGAGCGAAAACTTGTATCCGATTTTCTTAAATTTGTTTCAAGAAAATGAACAAAATTGTATTCTTCATGATATTTAACTTTTCATGTCAATGATTTTTCGCTATATTTGTGTTTCCAGAACCCAGCGACTAGTTTTAAATGTATTTTTTGAGGAAAAATATAGGACATTGGATTTTATTTTACAGCATTTTAAATTCTATACGTATACCTATGTGTAGTATGAATGTGAGGGTCCAACAGTCATTAAATGTGAGGTACGTACACTATTTTTTCTTCGACCAGTCATGATAATGAAAAATAAGTACCTTATCTTACCAAAATTTAAATCGAAATTTTACACTCAAAATTGTTAAAATTTGAAGATCATGGTCATTAGAAACTTTGATATTGACCGAATATTGCTGTGAAGTTGCCTTTTGATCGGGTATAAGTGGTCGGTATAAACAATTAATTCTTAAATAATTTATCACCATAAAGGAGAGAGTGGTAATTAGCTTTATGATTAACCACTTTAATTAGTGTACTGCATTAAAATAGGGTGGTGGGGGTTTTATTCATAGGGTGTGATTTGAAACAAGTATTTTAGGTATAATACATTAATAATGCAAGAATTAATTTGCATTACATATGATTAATATAAAAAATGTTTTCTAACTACTTTCATGCATTCATCCTTTCACACATAACGCTACTTCTTGAATGTTTAATTTAACCAGAACTTCTTTCTTTACTGAATTTATTCAACCTTATTTCAACTAACTGCTTTTCGCTCGAACAAAATACTTTGTTACTTTACTTCTGCAATTCTCTCAACTTTACTTTACCAGGGACATAAGACTTCGAACAGTTGATTCGAATCTCGAGAACAGGAATAGATTTGTCTACTACAAATTTCCGGCCGCCATTTTACCTTCTTCTATCTAAAGGAGAGACGGTACGAGTTGTATTGTCTCACGAAAATGCGTTAAAACGCCCAAAGGGTCCTTAATTCTGCGTTGAAAAAAGGGAACACAGAGTACAGCAGATATTTTCTAAATATCAGTGCAAACAAATGAGAAAAACTATTAAATATCTTGGCGTCAAACCGGGCTCCGACTCGGTATATGTTCTTGGTGCCAAGCTCAAACAGAGCGATGACTGGACCGTTGCTTTACGGGTGAGTATTTGTAAGGTACTAAAATAAATGTTTCCTACCGACGCTGATAGGGAGAAATTAAAATAAATCCACGTTGCTAAACAACCCAATTGAATTTAGTGCGTGAAAATAAAGTCGGTGGCAAACGACCTCTTTTTCGGCTTTCGTAGCATACTGTTTTGGGATTGGTTGAGCGTTGCACGCATTTATTTAATTGTCTCTGAATAATTGGAAAATTCTATTAATTGGAGTGGCTTAATGACAATGCCCTTTTGGCTACCCTGTATAGTTTTTTTTGGTGGATTCCTATACATCGAAATCAGGTTTTCATCGTTTAATTCCCTTTGATGGATTATTGAGAGGAATATGTGATTAGTCGTGCCGTGTATTCATTGGTCGAGCGAGTTTTTTTTTTCGAAGTGGGGAGTCTGGTCGGCCTGCTCCTTGAGCTGTCGATTTACTGGCGTCACTCTCTACGACATTTATGAGTCAAGCAGTTATATTGGACGCCGTTTGTAATCAATTTTTGATTTTAACCTGTTAATGGGATTTTTCCAACCGGGTCATTTTAACAGTTTTAGTCTTTAGTTGTGCCTTATCTTTTCTAAAGTGTTGGTGTCTGAAACTGCCCTTTGTGGGATTTGAATGCTGCTTTTGCAAGGTGAGTTGAGTTTTTTTTGTACATTTTTGTTGCCTTCCTGTGAACGCCATCATTTTGTGACGCACGTGGGCGGATTTTCAATTCTCTTTTTAATATTTTACAGAGGCCCACTTGCCCAACTGAAAGCCATCTAGCGATAAGCAACTGGCTACCCCTACACAGGTAAATTATTGTTTTTTTTAATTCTGATTTCTCTTTTTTTGATGGTTGATTTTGATTACCGAGTTATAATGCTCGTCCATTAAGAGTTACGTGGGGAACCTTGAATATGTGTTGTTGTTTCACAGGGTACTACCGTTGGGTCTAGTACTACCGTTGGGTCTAGTACTACCGTTGGGTCTACTACTACCGTTGGGTCTACTGCTACCGTTGGATCTACTTCTACCTTTGGGTATATTGCTACCGCTGGTCTATTTCACCGTCGGGTCCATTGCTACCGTCGCGTCGGGTCCATTGTTATCTACGGGCATTGTTAGCGTCAGGGTGTTCCTTTTCTACGTCTGTCTAGCGATACTACCTATATAGAGCCTTGCAGATCTTCGCCCGTCAAGGAAGTCTTCTTTCTACTGTGAGCAGTTCTTTTCTGGAAGCTGCCTGAGGCGTTACTCATTGGCCAAGTGAGCAATTTCTATTTAGTTTTTTTTTCTGTCCATATATTTTGCGGCAATAGTGTGTAATTAACTTACAATCTCTAATTATTATTATTTTTTTATTTGGCTTTGGCGAACAAAGATTAACTTTTAACTTTTTCTCCTTAATTAAGGTAACATTTAGTCATTCATATTTTCTTTTAAATGAACTTTGGATTTTTGGGTAATCTTATCTAGCCTAAGATGCTTGATTTTATTTAATCAACCTCAAAAATTCAGATAGATCTGTTGATCTAGAATAAATCAGATTTTTGATCAAAACTTTTCTTTGAACTTTTAATTGACTGACGCAATAACGTTGCAGGTTGAACTCGTTTTATTATTGTTCTCAATTTTCACGATTTCTGGCCTACGTTTGATATCCGTAGATCAGATTACTACTAATGTTGACACGGCCTAGTGGACTTTGCGTTATTTTTAATTGCTTTTTTATTGCGGCCTTTGATTTTCTTTACTCGAACAAATTGTTTATTTTCTTTGTGCTACCGGTAACTTGACTTTCCTTACGCGTAAATTGCCATACGTTAAGGTCTGTGATTTGTGGCTATAATAACGCCAGGTCTATCTAGTTTTTTTTATATATTGTGTTTGTGGCAATTATCAACGTAGCTTAACTGAACCGAATAACCATAGTTAGTGAGTAATACGGCATTGGAACGGATCATGATTCGCGAGCCGTAAATTAGACTAGGATTAAGTGAATATTCGAGTTACTTCAATTTTCCAACGATATTGACGCTATCTTCTTTTGTTATTATTGCATATAACGTTCGCCGTAAATTACGATTGAATATTTCGGCGTTTGTTAAGATAAAGCGTATAATTCATTTCTTCAAGTAACCGAGCAAAGCCTATCTTTTCTCGTTTAAAATACAGGGTAACCATAAGAACTGATTTACCAAAATGTTCTCATCTTTAATCTTTCATTTTCTTGACCAGCTGTGATATCTCATTATTGGGTAATAAAACCAATCCTTGTTTGTTTATTTGCCTGCTTTATTTAATTAGATCTTAAGTGAAACTCCAAAGAACAGGCCCGCTTCAGTAAATATCTATTTTTGATTATTTGCGCTCAATAATTGAAACATTCTTGATTTACTTTAGTTTAATATTCGAGTATTTGTTTATCATTTATTTTAGTTATTTTTAATTAATTGTTGATTATTTGTTTCTCACCGACTTTAGTTCTTACGCGCTAAATTCAATTGGTTCGAAATCGCTGGTAAACAACAACGCGGATTTATTTTAATTTCTCGATCGAGAGAACGTCGAAGCCAAATTATCTACGGGGGCTTTTCGCTACCAACCATAAGTGCGCTCGGAACCACATGAAGGGCGACAAGTTCTAGGGTTATTTACGCGTCGTATACGCTAGACAAAACAGCCTGTAACAACATAGCGAGAAATTGCGCGAAGGCGGATGCATTTGAGAGGGTAGAAACATGCTCTTTTTTATTTGACATATTATTGTTTACACAACATTGACTGAGACAATGATATATAAAATTTAAACGTTTAAAGTCGGTTTTCCTGACGGAGAGTGACAACTTGCTTTCCAGCGATTGTTTCATATAATGAAATCTATTCTACCGACAATCCAGATTCGGACTAAGGGGCAACTGAAAACAATGCTATAAATGCACAAATTGCTGTTTACCTAGGGTGAAATAAATCCATTCGGAATTTAGTTATGGTTCATTCATACTACGGACATACAGGGTGTTATCACCAAATTATACCGTGAAAAAGATAAGTTAACACACATGTTAAGATGTTTCCCGAATAATAAGCTCGTATTTAATGAAACATCTGTACTTTAAGGGATCTGGAAGTAAATGTCTAATATATCACTTATAGCACAGAAAATATATTATTATTATTAAAATTTTGATATTAAGACATGAGTATGATAACTACTTCGGTAATTAACTTTGTAGATGCCAAATGAGAGTTTCATTCACTATTTTTTCTACGATCCCTCATAATATTGAAAAATAATTACTTTTTAAAAGTTACAAAAAAAAAATAACTATGAGATGTCTACGTTGGAAATTATGAAAGTTGCCATGATCATGGCAATCTTTGTTATTGTCGTGCTCTTGGTTATAAACTTGTATCTTAGTGAATTAGTAATAACCTAAACTAACCCAAACTAGTTTGGATTTAGTAAATGTGCAAATGTTATTTTTTCAATCCTTTTTATTTTCACGTTTATTAAGATTTTTTTAAGTGGAAAAAGTAGTTGCTTGTGTCAATTTTATATATATTAAATTAAATTTGAGCAACCTCTATGCTCTAAAAAGAATTATCGACCGAACATGCTTTTTATATACTCTTGGTTGTAAAACCAATCTCATATGCTTCTATGCTTGATTGTTTGGTCAAGGCTGAAAAATGTAACATTAAATCTTCAGATTTAAAATATAATTATAGTTTTTAAGATTAAGACTAAGAAAAGTTTGTGGCAGGTTCAAAATTATAAACATGTAGGGACCTCACGATACTACCGATACCGTACCGGTCTCGATACTTTTCCACAGTACCGGTTGCTTTTTGCACATTACCTCAATCGATACTGGCCGCAATAGCCATATTTGCACCTTGCTAGAGCAATCGCGCTCCAGAACATAAAATCTTAAAAATTTTAACAAAACTGCGTTATTTTATTTATAAGGCCAGAACTTTGTGCAGGTTTTGTGATTTCACTGTTTATATTTAAATATGGCACAAGGATTTCCTTAACATGTGGCCCTTGTCCTCGACTGAGATTAACTCGTTGAATTACTTTGAGGTAATGACATAACATATCTATAATTAACTAGTTGCTTCATTCTATTATAAGGGCTGGACACACGAGAGTATTTATAGCAGGAGCGATAGCGGATGCTATAAATGGCACACATCGTAAAAAACACCTCTTTAGCCAAGTAGGTTATAAGGACTCCATGAAGACCATGATAAAACTTTAAATATTCCCGTGACAATCACCTTGCCTTATGTTATGCCACCGATCCATATAAAATATTGTTGTTTATAAGTAGCTCATTAAAAATCAACCTTTTTTAGATAAGCAGAGTATTTAACTGTTAAGCAATACAGTTGGTAATGAGATCCCAAATCATAAAAAATTGTGCATTAATTTTATCTGACTTTTTGGCCAAATCGGAAGAACATTCTTTAATAGAAAGATCTACTAAAGGTGCCATATAGAGGGTGCATTTGAAAACACCTCACACGAATCCATTAAACGCGCCACAACCCGCAGAAAAGTGTTGGTTCCACTTTTCTGCGCTACAAAATGGATGAAATCGATGCTAACCAGCCGTGAAGTCGCCGCGACCATTGGAGAGACGACCGTCACGGTCAAACTAATAGAGGGATGTCCTCAAGGAGGGGTCCTGGAGCCCACACGTGTATAGAACTGGCAAAAAAAGCAAACCCTCCATCATCTGGTGGTCCTGTAACACTGATGTAAAGTTGTAACAAAATCTAGCTCAGTCGCCAACTTGTCATGATAGTTAATTTATTTAATTATGCATGAGACTTGTTTTAATTTTTTTCGGGCGTTGTTCGAAGTTCTCTTATTAACAGAGATTTTTATATTTTGGGCGCCAAAGTTCCTTAAGACAATGCGAACTGAATATGAATACTTAAATATCAATATCTATAAAGATAAGAATATCAGATATTTGCCCTTATAATTCGTGTCTCACAGACCTCAATCTTGCGATAAATTAAACAAAGGAATTCAAACAACAATATATTAATTTGCCAACTAAATTACAAATATGAGTGATGGTATCAGGTGAAATGGAGATTATCAATATAATTAAATTACAAATATAATTGATGAAATTATTTCTAATAAAGTGTTTGAATAAATTGACTAGCAATGAGATAAAAAAAAATGAATAAATGAGTAAAGCGATATCAGTGGTCTTTACAATCAATTTATCTTCTGATTGGCTAATACTTAGCTTGTCCAACTATTCTGTAACCATGCGATCGTATTGGGATCTTTACTGGAACCGCTTCTGCCTGTTCCCAAGTAAATGTTACTTGGTCTTATCGAGGTCATACTTGGTATTTATCGCATCGACTCCGTTAGAGCACACAGTAAGTAGACGAACACCTGCTACTTGCCAAGCACGATGTTTTCTTCAGCCATTGATTATATGTAAGAAAAATAACCTAGTCTTAGACCAATGTATATCGCTAATTAAAGAATATTCAAGGAACTATCGTGTGGACCTCAGTTAGACTGTTACACAGGAGGAAGCAATCAACAATTTGAAAATTTACTGGTTAAAGCAGGTATAATCAGAAACTTAAATTACAATTTTAAGTTGAGCAAAGAATATAAATAACTACTGTTACTCAAGATATCCTTTTCTTTACTTACAATATGAAATTTAAAAGAAATAATGATTGAAATTTAAATTCAAAAGAAAATTATGGAATTGCGTTCCAATTAGTGACTCTCGGCAAAACTAAATAAAATATAACTTGAATTTAATGATAAATAGGAAAATAGAGGTACAACCTCTCTATAAACGAGTCTTATAACTCCAAATAAGTAATTCTGTTACTTTTTTTTTATTTGGCCCTTGGCACATAAATGATAATTGAGCGTAATTACGCCTCAATTAATTAAAGGTAAAGATAAGATGCAATGCATCACTATCTCACATCGAGATAGAAATTTCGATAAGATAAAAAAAACAGATACATTTACACATGTGAGAGTAACCTCTCATAAATGCAACTTAATGTCGATACATCAGTGTTAAGACGCGACAGGGCGAGTGCTAATAATTATATGCTTGATGTAACAAATAAACTGAAAATTTAATTAAATAAGCCTGGAAAGAAAAAATATTTAACCAGCCATACTATGAGGGAAAATTCGAAGAAATTCTACCGAAAATTCAATTCACTACCTTTACAGGAATATATAGAACTTACTCCAAGAATTCCCCAAATAATGTTCGTGACCGCTAAACGATGAAATAATTACGTTCTCTGCAAAATTTGGACTAAACCACTTTCAAATTACATGAATTTGACTGATGAGAGACGCAATTATCCACCAATAAATCGGTATCTTAATCCAACGATCACTATAAAAATTATGATTATTGAAGCTGAAAGCTAATTGAAAGTGTAATATAAAAATGCTAAATTCTTGCTTTTGCCAAATACGATTAAGCGAATCAGAAACAATTATTAATAATGTATTTAAAAATAAAAAAATTAGTGAAAAATATTTCAAGATTAAAAACCAGCACTCACCCGTGTCAGCGTCGCCACAAAGATAAAACGATCTCGCTTTCAAAATTCAAGATGATCAACAAATTATGATTTTCGATGTTTTAATTGGATATTTTATATCATGTGACTACTACTATAGGGCAAGGGGCGTCAAACCAAATAAATACCCAATATATACTAAATATAGTAATCTATAGTAAATTAAATTCATAAATTATAGATATTAAATAGCGTACTGCGCTCCCCAATTACCAATCACACGAGATAAGCCCATTAATGAATAGATGTCACTATTAAATATAGTAATCTATAGTGAAACAACTCCACAAATTGTAGGTATAAAATAGCGTACTTGTGCTTCCAAATAATTACTTGCACGAAATACACCCATTCGCGAATATATGTCACTGGCGACTCAAATCCCAAACATCGAAAAACATTCGTAATTGAACTGAATTTAGTGGAGCGGAATAAACTTATATTCCGTTACAAAGTCTATTATAACCTACGCCTGCTTAGTGTGATGTGTAAAAACAAAGGAAAAAACAACACAGCGAGTGCTAACAAGAGTAAAAAGGCTCGCCTGTCTGGGTATACCAGGGGCGATGAAAATGTGCCCCACAGCAGCTCTGGAAACCCTACTTAACTTCCCTCGGCTGCACATAGTTATAGAAAAGGAAGACTGGGCTAGTACGTATAGAATCACTGAGACATAAAAACTGAAGAAACCTGACTGGTCACCTTAAAATTTTGAAGGACATCCAGATATAGGCGCTGACCAAACCAAACACAATGGAAACAAAACTTCATTTTGATCGCTCCTTTGAAGTAGTAATTGAAGAGCGCAATACTACAGGGGTAAAACTAAAATAACTAGAGAGGGGATCACTTGTTTGGTACACATGTGGATCAAAGATGACAGAAGGAATGGGATCCGGAGTTAACGGACGTAGGTGTCGAATCTCTGCACCTTTAGGAGACACTCATAAAATCTTTCAAGCAGAATTGAATACTCTCAATATAGCCATCTCTGAATGTGCCAAAAAAGGTATGAGAGGTGCAAAGATCTATATTCTATCAGATAGTCCAGCAACCTTAAAAGCGCTAGATCTAGCAGAATCAACGCCCAGCTAGTGTGGGATTGTCGGATGGCTGCAGATCAACTGACAAACAGAAACAGACTCACCCTAATGTGGGTAGCAAGGCACAAGACTGTGGAACGTAACGAAGCCACTGACCAGCTCGCATATAATGGTGCATAAACTGCCTTTTGCGGGCCTGAACCATTCTGTGATATCAAGTAATGAATTAACTCAGAAATTGGGAAAAGGGCCGAAAGATACAGATTGGGCCAAATCACCTGGGCAGAGACAGGCTAAAAGACTCATCTCTCAGTCGCTGAATTATACAAAAAAGCTTCTCAAGCTACAAAAAAAAATTAGATAAAACTAGTCGTAGACCTTGTCACTGGACATGGCCCTTGGAGGTACCACCTCAAGAAAATGGGGAAAATCACTGACGAACAATCCAGATTCTGCCAAACTATGGCTGAAACGTTAGAGCACTTACTCTGCGAATGTCAGGCAAAGCTTGAGGCATCTCGAAAATGCTCTTGTGGCACTTGGAGATCTACAAAAGCTCAACCCTCCAAATATTCTTAGGTTCTCAAAAGAGATAGTAATTTTCGCGTAAAATAGAAGGGTATACATAAAACATCAATTGTGGTCGACGTGTTGAAGGGCAAATCTTGCCGAGCGACCCCCCCTTCTACCTACCATACCATACCATACCAAAAGCGCCGTACTTTCCGAAACAATGTTTAAGCCTGTATCCTCGCGTTAGCATACAAAGTACTAGATATGGTTTCAATGGAGCTAAGTTAAATAAAATAATTTTGCTTATAGCGTTTCATGTGGCGTTTAGTTTGCTTGGACTCAAAGATTATATTTTTTTAGTCAATATTTAGAAAACTTATTTATTTTGAGCAAATTTGATCGTTCCTCTAAATTTTTTAAACTGACATTTTAAACCGAACATATAGGCCTAATAGTAAACCAGAATCAAATACTGAGAACCAAAGATTGTATCCCAATTTTCGACATTACTTTTATACTCTTTCATGGGCGATAAGCCCAGAACCCACTTAATATATAAGGCTGCGTCAGTATTTAGAACAAATCGTAATAGCGGATAGCCGCATCATAGAGAGAAAGTGATCTCAAAAGCTAAAATTGTGAGTCCACATGTTTAGAAACAGCGAAATGTCTTAGAGCCTATAAAATATCCACAATATAAGCCAATCAAAGCTAAATTTTTAAACCTCGAGCAATAAAAACTTAGCACGATCCTTTATAAGGTACGATATGGGCAAAGAATTTTCAAAGATGAACTCCAAATATTACCTATAAATTTATGCATTAAATTATAATAGTAATGGCATATTCTAATTATCTGAATGTTTTCGTGAAAATGGAAGATTAACCATAAATAGAGCAATACACTCCCGAGTTTCTTCCACATTTTCTCAGCAATATTATAGTTGCTAAAATGTAAACACTGTCGCAAACATATCATTAATAGTTTAAAATTTCTCCCATTTAAACGTTCTCTGCAGGTTCTAGTCTATATTCCTCGCGTTAGCATGCAAAGTACTTGATTTGGCTTGAACGGCACTAATTATAATAAAATAAGGAGCGGAATATCCCGCCTTTTAGTGGAAGTGTTCTTCCAACGGGCAATTCTAAGAATTTTTGTAAAAATTGTCGTGAATTATGCAAATGGTTTTGCATGTTCTGCCGGAACAGTATTTACATCACGTACATACTGAAAATGTTTCCACTATATTAGGGCAAATGAGCCAATAATACAGTTTTCGTAATTTGCGATTAAATGATTTCCTTAGGATAATTATAATTTCAGATAAGAACTTGTCTAAATAAGAAAATGTTTTTTAGAAACTAGTATTCTCTAATATTCATATGTTCTATCTCCCTTCTTGTGTAGGGAGATAGAACAGATCTAAAAATCTATCGGCCCATAACACTTCTTAATGTAATCTACAAGCATTTCACAAACAGACTATCCACTATTTGGTGCTATGCCTACCAAAACTAACTATTACCAAGCCTATGACGTCCTTCTACCAAAGAGGAGTGAATGGGCAAAAGACTCGGAACATCTGAGAACAACAGCGGCTAAAAAGTTGGTTCACTGACGGCTCCAAAACCAAGGATGGTACCGGAGCCGCTGCATGGAATAAAAATGGTAAGGTTGAGCTTAAGTGTTCCCTAGGCAAACATGCAACCATTCTTCAGCCCGAAGTTAAAGACATTGATATGACTGTCCAGTGGCTGATCGACAGAAACTAGAAAAGCAAGTCAATCAAAATATTATCCGTCAAGCGGCGTTAAAAGCTCTTGAATCTAGTCGTTGTTCATGCAAGGCAGTATGGAACTGCCAGGAACTACTTACCAAACTAGGTAGAGAAAATAAACTTACACTGATCTGGATACCTGGTTATACAGGATATGAAGGCAATGAAAGAGCTGATGCTCTTGCGAAGCAGGCGGCCGCAACGGCCTTCATAGGACCAGAAGCAGTAATGGGAATAGCTTAGCTAAGGAAGTCCTCTCCAGGTGCGCACAACACCAATTTGTAGGCAAATGGAGAGAGTTACCGGACCTAACTAATTCAAAGATGGCAATGAATATGTCATCAGGAGTGAGAACTAAACATCTTCTTTAACTTGGCAGACAGAAGGCACATGCTGTAGTTTGCATGTACACTGGCCATTTGCTTGGAGGACGAAGAAACAATGGGGCATATTTTATGCCACTGTCCAGCAATGGAAAGAACCAGTCAAACAGTGTTTGGAAATTCTCACAGATGTGAGCCACAATAGACCAAGGGTCGCAGTGGAGGGAACACTCACATGTACAAATACAATACAATCTTAGTGGTGACCAAAGCCCGAAAAATTAAAAATTACTGCATGGGCAGAGTGATTTTATTTTGCTCCAACAGCAAGGCCGCACTCATTTGTCCCCACGGGCTCCTGGTTGGTGAGGGAGTGCGAGAGCTGGTTTATTAAACTTGCAAAGCATAAAAAAGGTTACGCGGGTCTGGGCATCGAGACACTCGAAACGAAGCCACGCCTTAACCAGATAGATAGTGATCGGTGTGTGGTGATCGTCCAGTGTGTTCGCGAAAGGGCTTTGGATGTCTGGATGGAGGGACGGGCTAAAAAGGTATGGCGAACAGCTCCGGGGATGAGACAGACGAGGCTCATGATACATGGGCCCGCGAAGAGGCTCACAAGGGGGTTGATGATATTACCAAGAAGGTGTGCAGGGCGCTGGTAGAATTCTACACAGACTTAAACGGCACCTGACTCTGAGAGAATTGAGAGGGAAGGAGAGTGTAGATGTTACATGGAGGAAGATGAGACCTCCTCGTACCATCTACTATCGGAATGCCCCGCTTTCGCGTGGGCGTCTGAAGGAGATACGGGCTTTCTTAATGAAGACCGACATCCTGGAGGTTCTGTAATGCGAGTTGGGGGCACAAACAGCTCAATCGATGGTGTATACTGATACTGACTGATGGACAGAATTCATTAATATATTTATTATTGATCCTGCCCTCTTGCCACTTCATTTAAATGGTTTAAATTACCTGGAACGAATAGTAAATTTGGCAAATTTATTGGATGATTTGCCAATGACTACTAGACAATATATGTGGTACGTGCACGACGGTGCACCGTCATACCCTACATTCAATGTTAGAAATCATCAGAAATGATGTGCCTATAAATTAGCCATCCCGCTTACCGGATTTAATGTCTATTTATGGAAAACACTTAAAGGTACGGTATATTTGAGAGTAATAAATGGCGAAGAAAAATTATGAACCTGAATACAAAATACAGTAAACATTTTACGGTTAAAAGCAGATATGAGAGGAAGGGTGCAGCTCACCTTTCTCCGCAGAATTACGTGTATATGAAAACAAAGGTCATTTTGAACATTAGTTTTGAAGTTATGTGGTAAAATTTATAATATGCATTTGCTGTTTTGATTTGTTTTTAACTTGTGTGTGTAATTCCTATTGTTGTTAACTTTTTGTTATGTAAATGTTTTTGTTCTTGGCCTCTTGGTCCTTAAACGTGCTTCAAATTTATGAAATCAGTCCTAAACATGGATAAAGCGTGATCCAAAAGGTATACCTTTTTGGACAGGAGGTGCCAAGAAATAAGAATTTTATATACCAAGATACAAAAGCTTTAGACATAGGTGAATTGCTACTGGTGGCGCCTTCTGCAAAGATTAGATTTCGATTTCTCTTCCTAATATCCTAATAACAAAGGTATATTGGGCTAGATCCTCTTATATAAGCCTCAGGAATTTGTGCTAGCGTTTTGTGTCTTGACCTTTTAGAGATACACTTTATATGCACTTATTGACATTTTGCCCACGATGCATTTTATATGGAAAATTTCAAATTATACACTCCAAGTAACTCTGGCCGTTATATAACCGAGCCTTAATCATCTCTACTTACATCTCGAAAGTTTCTTATTAAGATTTAATGAGATTATGTACGAAATATTCATGCAAGCTTAATTTTTAATAAAAATATTGTTTCAGACTATGTGCTTGGCGGAAGCCCCAGGGCGTCTGTGTATCCAGCCCGGTCACCCATGGCAGCCCAACCGAATGCAAATAACCAACACAGGTAGGTTTTCGTGTAAACACGAAACTTAGATAATACCTAAAGGATATTATTCCAAAAACAATACAGTGTGGGAAATGTTGCATATTTCGTGTGGTTACGTTTTCCCGGGAAAACGTTCAAGAGGCCTAACAAAATACGTCCGGGCTTTGTTAATAAAATAACAAAGAAAATGTTTGGATATGCATTAACACAACTTCATCCTCTACTTTGTATTATGGTTCACTGTCGCGAATTAGAAGTAAAATGAACTATTTGGACGCTTATAAAATTTGTTTTAGGATGCGCTTGTTGCTCAGGGGTAGGATTTAGTGTGTATGCAGTTTTTAATTAATGTATTTTTTAGCAAAATAGCAGTTATTATTACTGTTTCGGAAAACTCTGTTTATTATGACATATAACCAAAATTATGAATGAACATATCCATTTAGATTGCTTTTAATATTAATTTTTAATATTATCATTGGAGGGCAGATTTTGTTTACTGCAAGAAACTGTATCACTTTATTATTACGTTCATCACATGTGGGCCGAAAAAAAAATTATTTAGAAACCTTAGCTGGCACACTAAAAAAAATACACAAGTGAGTAGGGATAGAATGACCGAGAGTTCTGTGCTCTACGGCTCGGAGCAGGTTGCGCGCGACAGGTATCCGGAATGTTTTGGCCGCCCAAAACTTGCTTAACTAGTTTAAGCTATGTTAAAAGCTTTTTCGACATGTCAACTGCCTAAAAAATGTCTAAGCTGTCTAACAAGCTGATTAAGCCAAGTTTCCGAATACCTCCCGATACCTGACACGCGCAACCTCCTCCGCAGCGGAGGGCATATAACTGTCATTCTATCACTACTTAAAAAATAGTTTTGTATATTTACTATATTTTTGAGTAAGTACTAGTGCGACATTCCGTTTTGGGTCGCTAACTAGAAGTGAATTTCTGGTACGCCCCGGTATTATTTAGATCCGCGATTTAATACAATTTCATATTTATCTGGCGCCTTCGTCACCTTCTATAGCACACAGTACCGAGGTAACCGCAGTTTCATGTTTTGTGGGTTGCAGGATGTGTGTAATCTGCGCGGCGTTCTCGCTTTTCTGGCGCGAGATGATCCGTTCGTTTCACACCTGATACGGGGCCTTTTAGAGTCAAGCATTCCAGTTGTTAAGTCGATACATTTAAAAATCGGGTTTAATCCCAGATATCTTCGTTGGATTTTGTCGACTAACAACGTAGGAATTTCCGCATTGGCCGTTACGTTGTGCTTTCGTTAATTGTGGTGCCGTAGATGCAGAAATAACTCGCGGGACGAGGTTTTTTGGGCCTTTGCTTGTCCAATATCGCTCGCCTTTGTGATACTTAGTTTTGTCGCGTAGTGTGCCCTCATTTTAAGAGAGGTAAGTTTCTTTATTAATTGTAGATTGTTTTGCGTTCTTGTATCTAGTATTTTCATGGTTGTATTATTTCGCTTTTCATTCGGATCCGATTTAATAAGCTTAATTGATCGGCGTGACGTCATCCCAATTAGTGATTAATTAAGGTTGGGGGTTTCTTTTTATTTTTCGAGTAGCCTAGTTTATTATTTGATAATCATTAAATATAGCCGTTTTCATTCATATCGTACTTGATATTGGCTTGATTGATCGGCATGATGTCATGTTAGTTAGGTTAACTGAAACTATTGTATTTGAATAAAATAGTCGTTGTTATTTATTCTTGGGGTTTTACGATCAGCCAAATGAATCATTTTGTTTTATTTCCGGCGAAGTGTAATGTAGATTTTCGGTAATTTTAGTAGTTCGATTTACTTCACCCTTCTGAGGCGGTTTGGCAACGAGTGTAACATTTAACCATTGATTTCTATTTCGCTTTATTAAAGGCAACTATTTTCTACAGCCATAAGTTGCGGTTAATGCTTAAGCCGCTAATTTCGTGGAATTTATTGTACTACTGAAGTTGGAATCAATGCAATGGGTAATTATTGTTTTTATCTTGAATTTTAACTATTAATCTTGCAATTAACTTCTAGTGATTTATCTGGGTAGTTGATTTCTACTATTAATTAGACACTAAACCGGGAAATTCGGTGGTTAATGTTTAGGTTATGCAGTTTTGTATATTATTAGTTTCCGTTGCGAAGGGAAGCCGCCTTCCAATCGTGTTATTTAATGCAGTTTACATATTTTTGCGTATTTTCGTTCATTGTTGTTTATTGTTATGAATTTTATTCTCGATTTATTAAATTAAAGGTAGAGGCATGCCTTACTTTTATTTTGATATTGAAAAGTCGTTCGGACCATTTATTTGCCAAATTCGTCTAGTATGATGGTTTTATTTAAGTATAGTGCTGTTTCGCTATGTGGTTTGTACTTGAACGTTTCTCTTGAATTATTAAAGTTCGGGAAGAGTTATGCTTTTTATTTGATAATAATATTGGAGGGTCACTCAGACCATTTATTTGGCAATTTTGATTAGGATGATTTTTCATTTTAGTGCCTTTTGTTCGTTATTTAGATCTTACTTGAATTCTTTTATCGTTATAGTATGAATTTTATTTGTGCCAGACTAGGAACAATCTATTCAATTACAGTCATTTATCTTTTATTTTGTTCTATTGCTGTTATTTACTGTTCTCAACGATTATTTACGTTTATTTTGCTGTGCCAAACTCGGTCCGTATTCTTGGACTGCTTATTTCCTCTTTCTAAAGGACGGTAATACTATTTTTAACTGATGATGTCGGCTTCCTTTGGGCGAACTTAATCTTTTTAATTATTTTTGCATAACTAATATTAAGCTATATTTGTAATATATTTCGATTGTTCTAATATATTATGACGGGGGTGCTCTTTTCTCATTTATTCTTTGTTTTTTTTTAACTTTTGGTTCATTTTTGAAATTTGATTTAAAATAAAAAGTGGAATACCTGTCTATTGAATCTGACATTTGAAACTATGCTGAATATTTTTTTTTGGAAAGATAGTATATAATAGCAATTGATTCACATATCGTTGTGACTCGTTACTAGGGAATGTTTCCATTCCTAGGGTCCTACCACCGGGTGAGAATTTGAAGGCCTTTCACCAGGCAGGAATTTGATTGTCCTTCCACCAGGGGGGAACTTGATGATCCACCCACCTGGCTGAACTGCTGTAGTTTTGACTTAGCGGAGCTTACTTACCTGGTCTAATCGGACAGTCCATTGGACCACCAGCAAGACGTGTTGGACGTCGGAGGGTCGCCCACCCAGCTAGATTTAGGAACAAGCCGTCCGTGTTCACCTGACGATGAAATCTCCGAGAAAGCAAAGTGTTTAATATTTTTAGTGTTAAATGTCTGTTATGAAATAACTGTCTCTTTTAAGTTAGCACCTTACCCTTGTAGTATTTGCGCCCACTTTATCTCTGCGGTTTACGTGTTCACGATCCCGCGCGGTAGACCAAACCCACGTTTCCTTAAGATCACGCGGGAAAGATATAAAATCGAATTTAATATCGGAATTAGATTTCGTACTTCGAACAGAAGCAGGAATAGTACCAGGGGCGTACTAGAAATTCACGTCTACTTAGCGACCAAAACGGAATGTCACAAATTTTATCCAAATTTCTCACGGATTTTTGAGTAAATAAATTAACTTAAATCATCATCATTTTTTCAAGTGAAGAACTGTATATTTGTATTTTTTGTCGAGGGATGCGGCTAAACATTGAAAAGTAAAAAAGCAGCGGCCAAATACCAATTTTTTATTTATTATAAGTGAGCTACTTTAACTTTTATGTTATGCCAGATCCAAAATGTGACACTAAAAAAATCTACTTTTGCCAGCTAATTCCCAAACGCTGTATCGATTTCGAATAATGTTGTCACAAATGTTAAAAAAGTTTGACTCTATTATAAGCAATTCTTCGTTAATACAGATTATTGGAGAAGTATAGCTATTGTGACAGTCCGTTTTTATCACTAATTGTAGCCTGTTACGTTAGAGAATTTTTGGGACGCCCCGGGTATGATTCTGCAGTTCAATATTTAAATCGATTGTAGATTTTTCCTGCGCATTCGCCATAACCTCTGTTGTTTAGCGCGCCGCGCCGTATGTTAAGGATCCATTTTCATTGGTGTGCTGTGAGAGATCGCGTTGGTAAGGTTCCTGCGCAGTGTGCAAGGTTCCATCATGGTTTTAGGAAAATAAGGTTAGCAAGTCAGCATTTCTAGGTGATTGCCGATTTTTAAATCTTAGTTGATCTCAGATGTTTGATGATACATTAAAACTTCCACAAATAAATATGTAAAGAGCTACTGGAGAACAACGCTTTTTAACACTAAATCTTCTAAAAATTAATATTGATGCTAATACAGCGTAGGTCAGACCTAGCGGTATTGTTCTTTTAAGTGGACAGGGTGAGTATAGTTTGAAAAAAATAATATCCAAGTGAGTAGGGATAGAATAACAGTTCTGCGCCCTCCTCCGCAAAGAAGATTGCTTGCAACAGTAAACTTTTCGGCGACCCGGGTTGCCTAAATAGCTTTTTAGACAGCTTAAATAGTTTTTAGACATCTCTTTATTAACTGGTCACCTGTTGCTAAAAATAAAATAATTTTGTTCATTTACCACATTCTTGATTAAGAACTAGTCACTATAATTTTAAATTTTAAACCATTTATATTAGACACCTAATACTGAGTATTTCTTAGGTTTAACGTTATTTAAAATTTCTCACAGACTTTTGAATATGTAAACTGGCTCAAAAAAAGAATTCATTCGGAGTATCAACTTTTTGAAAGACATTTGTATCTACGACTATGATACAACAAATCATTAAGAGGGAAAATCCAATCAAAGAACGTTAATTAAAATCAATACGGAGTTAAATTTTAAATTACTAAACAATATCTGCTAGAAAAATAGCACACGTGCTGGCAAAATTGAACTTTCCATATAATATGTAACAATTAACAAATTAAAATAAATGTTATTTAGTTCTCTGTTAATTGTTATATACTGCAGTAGTAGTGATTTGTTATCTTGTAGTGAGAGAAACTAATATATTTCAAAATTATATTATTCCCCTCACTAAGCGAGAGGAAGCTGTCTCCCCCGCAATACTGCAGTAGTTAGGTGGGAATAAAATTAAGCTGTTAAGTTTTGTTCCTGAGAAACATAAGTTTTCAGATTGCGTAGGACGTAGAAGCTTTCAAATAGTATTTCCAGGCCAATTTCGCGGCCAGTGGCACTTCCACAAAACCTAACAAGATCAGTATAAGTGTCCGAATTGTAACGATAGTTAATTTATTTAATTTAATTTAATTTAATTAAGCATGATATTAGGGTGTGGATTGGATTGTTTCCCTTATCAACTGAAATTTTTTTGGGGCGCCATCGCCAGAGCTTCTAGAGACTACACGAACTGAACATGAATTTTTAAATATAAATAACAATAAAGGCAGAAATATCAATTTGCTCCTATAATTCGTAATGTCTCACAGACCTCTATCTTCCGGCAAATCAATGAAATAAATTAAAAACCAGCCATATTAACTATATGATTAAATTACAAATGTGATTTATGGTACCATGTGAACTCGAGTTATCAATATAATTAAATTACAAATACAATCGATGAAATTACTTGAAATATAGTTTATAAATAAATTTACTTTGTAATGAGAATGAAATTAAAATTAATGTAAAAGATTAAAAAAAATTGAATAAATAGGTAAGACGATTAAAATGGTCTTTACAACTTATTCCTCTTCTGATTGGCTAATACTTACCTTGTCCAACTATCCTATAACCATGCAACCGTATTGAGACTTCTACTGGAACCTGCTTCTGCCTATTCCCAAGTTCAACTGTGTCAGTGTCGTCTCCCTCTACAGGTCTGGCACAGCGACGTGGACGATGGTGGTTTTCTTCAGCCAACAGTATTCACATGCAAAATAATAATAATCTAGTCTTAGACCAATGTATATCACTAATAAAAATTATTCAGGGAAATGTTCTGTGGATCTCAGTTTGACGTTTACACAGGAGGAAGTAATCAACAATTTGAAAATTTACTGGTTACAGTAGGTATAATCGAAAACTTAAATTACGAATTTAAGTTGAGCAAAAATTATAAATAACTACTGTTAAGCAAAAATTATAAATAACTACTCTTACTCAAGATATTATTTTTCTTTACTTTAAAATATGAAATTGAAAAGAAAATTCTGAAACTTGTTCCAAATAGTGGCTCTCGGCAAATTTAAATAAAAGATAATTGATTTTAATGATAAATAGAAAAATCGGGGTACAAGCTCTCTATAAACGAGTCTTATTATAACTCCAAATAAGTAATTTCTATTACTTTTTTTATATGGACCTTGGCACATAAACGATAATTGAGAAATAGAAAAATAGAGGTACAACCTCTCTATAAACGAGTCTTTTAACTCCAATTAAGTAATTTCTATTACTTTATATACATATATGGCCCTTGGCACATAAACGATAATTGAACGTAATTACGTCTTAATTAATTAAAGATAAAAGCAAGGTAATCCCTATCTCGCAGTGAGATATGAATTGAGATAAAATATAAAGAAAAAAAACAGGTAAATTTACACATTTGAGTTTAACCCCTCATAAATGCAAATCAATGTCGGTACATCAGTGTTGAAACGTGACAGGGCAAGTGCTAATAATCATACTTGATGTTACAAATAAACT
>MU186207.1:0-46264 GCA_016904865.1 Pissodes strobi | reverse complement strand
CGCTCATAACAATTTAAACTAAAAGTAAACTCAAAGGAGCCGAATAGATCGAGTCCAGTCAGTCCTCATCGAACGGTCATGCGTTCTACGCTATTCTAGTAAATTGTATTCAAACATGGTCGTCATTCTAAGTGCATTCCTTCCTGTATCTGAAGACCAATATACGTACAGTTTGTTTCGAATTAAGCGAGTCGTTATTCCATCTGATATTCAACCCCCAGTTCAAGGAGGAACGCCGCCAGTAATCCCACTCAGCAGCAAGCATCTGGGAAGCGCCCAAATTCCTCTTTGACATGTTACTTACTTACTTGGAGTTATAAGACTCGTTTATAGAGAGGTTGTACCTCTATTTTTCTATTTATCATTAAATTCAGGTTATCTTTTATTTAGTTTTGCCTAGAGTCACTAATTGGAACGCGATTTCATAATTTTCTTTTGAATTTAAATTTCAGTCATTATTTCTTTTAAATTTCATATTGTAAGTAAAGAAAAGGATATCTTGAGTAACAGCAGTTATTTATAATTTTGGCTCAACTTAAAATTGTAATTTAAGTTTCTGATTATGCCTGCTTTAACCAGTAAATTTTCAAATTGTTGATTGCTTCCTCCTGTGTAACAGTCTAACTGAGGTCCACACGATATTTCCCTGAATATTCTTTAAATAGCAATATATATTGGTCTAAGACTAGGTTATTTTTTCTTACATGTAATCAATGGCTGAAGAAAACATCGTGCTTGGCAAGTAGCAGGTGTTCGACCACTTACTGTGTGTTCTGAGGGAGTCGATACGATAAGAACCAAGTGAAACCTCGATAAGACCAAGTAACATTTACTTGGGAACAGGCAGAAGCGGTGCCAGTAAAGATCCCAATACGATCGCATGGTTACAAAATAGTTGGACAAGCTAAGTATTAGCCAATCAGAAGATAAATTGATTGTAAAGACCACTGATATCGCTTTACTCATTTATTAATTGCTTTTTAATATTTTACATTAATTTTAATTCATATTTGCTAGTCAATTTATTCAGAAACTTTATTAGAAATAATTTCATTCATTATATTTGTAATTTAATTATATTATATACACACTGTTGTTTGAATTCCTTTGTTTAATTTATCGCAAGATTGAGGTCTGTGAGACACGAATTATAAGGGCAAATTTCTGATATTCTTATCTTTATAGTTATTGATATTTAAGTATTCATATTCAGTTCGCATTGTATCAAGGAACTCTGGCGCCCAAAATATAAAAATCTCTGTTAATAAGAGAACATGGAACAACGCCCGAAGAAAATTAAAACAAGTCTCATGCATACTTGATTAAATAAATTAACTATCATGACAAGTTGGCGACTGAGCTAGATTTTGTTACAACTTTACAACAGTGTTACAGGACCACCAGATGATGGTGGGTTTGCTTTTTTTGCCAGTTCTATCCACGTGTGGGTTCCAGGTTAGTTTCCGGTCAAGATACTTAGCCTCTTTTGAAAGCTCTACCGCTGTCCCTCCCAAAGTGGGCGCTTTAAGTTTCAGCTTCCACCTTTTTGATATTTAGTCTTTCCTGTGTACACCATGTGCTGACAAAGTCGAGTGCACTTTGCATACGTTCTGAGAGAACGTTGACATGCTTGCCTCTTGTTATTATAACTAGATCATCTGCTTAACCTTGGACTTCAAAGCCTGCATCAGTCAGTATTACCAGTTGATCGTCAATAACCAGCGACTAAAGCATAGGCGATAGGACCCCTCCTTGAGGGCATCCCTTTATTAGTTTGACTATGACGGCCGTTTCTCCAATGGTCGCGGTGACTTCACGGCTGGTCAGCATGGATTTTATCCGTTTTGTAGTGGTTGGTTTCACTCATCTGCGAGTTGTGGCTCGTTTAATGGATTCATGTGAGGTGTTTTCAAATGTACCCTCTATATGACACCTTTAATTGATCTTTCTATTAAAGGATGTTCTTCCAATTTGGCCAAAAAGTCACATAAAATTAATGCACAATTTTGTATGATTTGGGATCTCATTACCAACTGTATTGCTCAACAGTTAAATACTCTGCTTATCTAAAAAAGGTTGATTTTTAATGATCTACTTATAAACAACAACATTTTATATCGATCGGTGGCAGATCGTAAGGCATGGTGATAGTCAAGGGAATATTTAAAGTTTTATCATGGTCTTCATGAAGTCCTTATAACCTACTTAATAGTATTTTAAATAACAAGTGGCTGAAAAGGTGTTTTTTACGATGTGTGCCATTTATAGCATCCGCTATCGCTCGTGCTATAAAGCACACGAGAGTATTAAAAACACTATCCAGCCCTTATAATAGAATGAAGCAACTAATTAATTATAGATATGTTATGTCATTACCTCAAAGTAATTCAACGAGTAAATCTCAGTCAAGGGCAAGGGCCACATGTTAAGAAAATCCTTGTGCCATATTTAAATATAAACAGTGAAATCACAAAACCTGCACAAAGTTCAGGCCTTATAAATAAAATAACGCAGTTTTGTTAAAATTTTTAAGATTTTATGTTCTGGAGCGCGATTGCTCTAGCAAGGTGCAAATATGGCTATTGCGGCCAGTATCGATTGAGGTAATGATCAAAAAGCAACTGGTACCGTAGAAAAGTATCGAAACTTGTACGGTATCGGTAGTATCGTGTGGTCGCTAAATGTTTATAATTTTGAACCTGCCACAAACTTCTCCTAGTCTTAATCTTAAAAACTATAATTATATTTTAAATCTGAAGATTTAATGTTACATTTTTCAGCCTTGACCAAACAATCAAGCACAGAAGCATATGAGATTGGTTTTACAACCAAGAGTATATCAAAAACCAGGTTGAATCGATAACTCATTTTAGAGCATAGAGGTTGCTGAAATTTGATTTAATTTATATAAAATTGACACAAACAACTAAAAAGTACTTTTTCCACTTAAAAAAATCTTAATAATCGTGAAAATAAAGGATTGAAAAAATAAAATATGCAAATTTACTAAATCCAATCTAGTTTGGGTTAGTTCAGGATATTACTACTCCCTTAAGATACAAGTTTATAACCAAAAGCACGACAGTATCAAAGATTACCATGCTTATGGCACGTTTCATAATTTCCAACATAGACATCTCATAGTTATTTTTTTTGTAATTTTTAAAAAGTAATTATTTTTCAATATCATGACGGATCATAGAAAAAATTGTGAATGAAACTCTCATTTGGCATCTATAAAGTTAATTAATGAAGTAGTTATCGTACTCATGTCTTAATATAATAATAATAATAATAATAATGATAATAATAATAATAATAATAATAATAATAATAATAATAATAATATAAAAATATTTTCAGTGCTAAAATAATTGATGTATTAGACATTTAATTCCAGATCCATTGAAGTTAAGATTTTTCATTAAATACGAGCTTAATGTTGAGGAAACACCCCAACATGTGTATTAACTTATCTTTTTTCACCGTATAGTTTGGTGATAACACCCTGTATATCTGTAGTATGAATGAGTTATAACTAAACTCCGAATAGATTTATTTCACCTCAGGTAAACAGCAATTTGTGCAATTAAAGCATATGATTTCAGTTACTCCTTAGTCCGAAACTGGATTGTCGGTAGAAAAGATTTCATTATATGCAACAATCGCTGGAAAGCAAGTTGTCCCTCTCCGTCAGCTAAACCGTTTTTAAACGTATAAGTTTAATATATCTGTGCCACCGACAATGTTGTGTAAATAACAATATGTCAAATAGAGAAGAACAAGTTTCTACCTTCTCAAATGCATCCGCCTCCGCGCAATTTCCCGCTATATTCTCCTTGTCTGCGCCGGTAGGCAAAATTTAACTTAAGGACTCTTTAGGCGTTTTAACGCATTTTCTCGAGACAATACAACTCGTAGCGTCTCTCGTGTTTAAGATAGAAGAAAGTAAAATGGCGGTCGGAAATTTTTAGTAGACAAATCTAATCCTGTCATTGAGATTCGAATCAACTGTTCGAAGTCTTATGTCCCTGGTGAAGTAAAGTTGAGAGAATTGCAGAAGTAAAGTAACAAGGTGTTTTGTGTGAACGAAAAGCAATTAGTTGAAAAAATTTGAATAAAGTCAGTAAAGAAAGAAGTTCTGGTTAAATTAAACATTCAACAAGTTTTGTTAGACATTTAATAATAGCTAACCTCATGTACAGTGTTTAGCTTTATGTGTCAAAGGATGAATGCATGAAAGTAGTTAGAAAATTTTTTTATATTAATCATATTTATGCAAATTAATTCTTGCATTATTAATGTACGCAATACCTAAAATACCACCACCGCCCTATTTTAATATAGTACACTAATTAAAGTGGTTAATCATAAAGTTAATTACCACCCCCTCCTTTATGGTGATGAATGATTTAAGAATTAATTGTTTATACCGACCACTTATAACCAATCAAAAGGCAACGTCACAGCAATATTCGGTCAATATCAAAGTTTCTAATGACCATGATCTTCAAATTTTATCAATTTTGAGTGTTTAAAGTTTCCATTTAAATTTTGGTAAGATAAGGTAGGCTTATGTTAAACACGCTTTTATTAGCTTCACCTGTATGTATGTTTGTTTGTTTGTTTGTAACTGACGAACGCCAGCTCGCTATCCGTTGGGCATGTTCCTGATGAGGTAGAGGGCTGAAATTTTCAGGGGATGTAGACGGGGTAAAATGAAGATTCTGTGCCAAAACTGGTCGTACCAGTAGGGGGGAGAAGAAAAAACTAAAATAATTAATTCCGGGAGAACGGGATGGGGTAGAGGGTCCAAATCTTTATGGGAGGTGTGGTACCTGGGGGGCTACCTGGGGCCATATGGAGGTGGCGGGGCTCTAATTTAAGGGGGTAATTTGGGGGGAAAACCGTTTTTTTACCGTAGCTCTGCAACGATGGCTTATCAAGGACTGACGACAATACAATAATTTTATAAGTTTATCTAATTATCCTGGTGAGGATCGCCAGGATTAAATAATATATTTTAAAAAATGCTTCCATAGTACATCGAACTAAAAATTGGAAAATAAATATAGTTCAAAAACTAAAAAAACACGCTTTAATGATCAATCGAACTAAAAAACAAAAAATAATTATTAATACAGGCAGAAAATAATAATGAACGAAAAATATTAGGATTATTGTAAAAAAAAGCGTGGGGCGCTTTGTGCTATATTTTATGTACATCGAGCACCACGCTTTTTTCACAATAATACTAATATTTTTCGTTTATTATTATTTTCTGCTTGTATTAATAATTATTTTTTGTTTTTTAGTTCGATTGATCATTAACGCGTGTTTTTTAAGTTTTTTTTTTAAACTATATTTATTCATTATCATGACTGGTCGAAGAAAAAATAGTGTACGTACATCACATTTAATGACTGTTGGACCCCCAGATTCATACTATACATACGTGTAGAATTAAAAATTCTGAAAAATAAAATCTCCAATGACCTATATTTCCTCAAAAAAATACATTTAAAACTAGTCGCTGGGCTCTGGAAACACAAATATAGCGAAAAACCATTAACATGAAAAATTAAATATCATAAAGAACAAAAATTTTTTCTTTTTCAAAAACAAATTTAAGAAAATCGGATACATGTTTTCGCTCTTTTGATCATCATCAGACGATAAGAATCATAAAGTATTTCGCGCTTCGATTTCCCGATATATTCTAACAATATATCATTTTGGTAAACGGACCGTAAATAATAAATAGCTTTTAATGGTTGCAATAATTTATTAATTTTAATGTGCATTAAATTGCATTAAAGTTTTAAACTAATTTGTTTTGAGTCAAAGTGGAGTTGGAATTTCAATAAATGTTTTATAATGTAGTTTAAAAATACTCTGTTTTATTACGGCAATTAATTAATAAAATCATAATATTTATCTATTTTAATGAAATTAAAATTTAATTTTAGAGTAGGGGATAGTGGTGCAATTTATCTACAATTTATATTTGTTCATTTCGGCTTATTGATTTTTTATATGTTTATAAATCTCTATTATTCTTCGCTGTAGAACATTTACGTTTTTCTCATTTTAATTTTTTCTTAGACTGAAATTCTCGATTTATTATTACCAAATATTCCAGTAATTATAATATTTTAAATATTATTGAAAAAATAAATTACCCACCTTTACGACAGAATGGAAAATCGTCTACGAGTTGGCGATATCGAATTGGTAATCCGACGTTTTCGCATACACACCACCTTCAGGAATGAGCAACTTTTAACCATGTGTGAGATAACTTATTTTGAAGTTAAATAATTCGTGAGGAAATGCTTTTTTCCATTGCATTCACAGAGCAGTAATTACTTACTGTGAAAGTTTCCCTCGACAGTAAACTAAAACATCTTCTGGAGCGCAGATTCGGTAGGTATACGAATCGCCAAAGCATAACAAAAATTGTGTGGGCGATAGGTAATTAAAAAGCACTGAAGTGCTAATTTCTTCAAGTCTATATGTTTTGTTCCTAGAATAATTACTATGGGTTAATTGTATTAATTATTGTCATAGTTAATACTGAACGATAAATATGTCCGTGTTTGACACTAACCCAAGCTAACCACCACTAACTAGTCAGCGCTAAACTGAATTGTTATAATGTCCTGGATTATTGCCCTCCCTATCATAATTTACTAGTACTGGTTAATATGTCATCGAAGATCGCAGCTTTAAAATGGACAGGGTCGCATATTAGCTTATGTGCCATTTTCAGCGTCTATTTGTCATAGAATTAGCTTTTAAAAACCCGAGCATCTTTGCTGCAAATCCTGAGGAAAACTACGAAATATAAATTATCAAAGCGGCTAAGTCGCCCAATCTCTCGTAATAGTACGAGAGCTTCTGTGATTCCGAGCTAGTGTCCTTAGCTCTATTTAGGTTAAGCATTTACAAATTTTAGGGAAAATATTACGAAAGAGAAGGTGCTTGTCATTTGCTAACGTTTGACTGCAGCAACAATAAAATTAATTTTGTCCGATTCCCATTGTCTCTCATTATGTTTCTCGCGATGCCCCCTTAACTGTTTTTTTTTAAATGTACTTTTTTTGGCAGCAGTTTCAGGCCCATCAGCAAAACAGAAAGTAAGGTTAGGCATATAATTTTGTAACATCCTGATTTTGCCACTATAACAAATATCTGGTAGAGGGATATAATAATAATTATTGTGGCTTTTTATCGATTGATAATATTATAATTGCTGCATTTATAATTGGTGCAGCTACTAGTTCATGCATACATATATGTAATAATCTTAGGTAAACCAAAGTGATCACTTCGGATATTAGTGTTTATAGTTGTTAGGTATAGGGCATACAGTACCTAGTTTACCAACAGAATTGGTTTCTGTATATTCATCATATTGTATCATAACTGTTAATTACTTAATAGTTTTTTTATGGTCATTCATTTGCTATTAAATTTCACTGTAAGATTTTTACTGTTTTAAATTAAAAACAACTAGAAGTCAACAGATCGAACCTTCAATTAAGATTGTGTTTTCTTGTGTAATAAAACGTGCCTAACAATCCCGTACAACACTAGCGGAGCTTTTCCAGTTTAGCTGGTAGAACTGGTGGCGCTCACGAACTCCACTCCTGGAGCCGGATATTGCAAACACGACTCTCCGGTGTTAGGTTTGTTTTAATTAAAATTTTTACCTTTTTAACATTAATAAGAAAATCGTGTTGCAATTTCATTCGGTTTTAACTTGCACAATTAATTGTTTCTAAATATATATTATAATATATTATATAATTATAATTATTGAGTAGGAAACACGAATTTTTTATATTTCTGGCATATCAACACGGATTATTTCAAATACCCAAAAGATAAAGAGAAAATAAAAATTGAGACAATAAATATGAAACAGTTGAAACAGAAAAAGGGGTAGTAATAGAGAAAATTAAGAGGAATAAAAATGATACAAAAAATAAGTTCCATCAACAGAAGCTTATTTAAGCTTGTGGCTAACAGTACATCGTGTTAAAGAACTGCGCTAACGAAATAACACCCGTTTTTTTCAGACTTATCGAGAAGGGATTTACCCATCTTCTTGGAAGTGCAACCTGTTCCAAAAAAAGGCAAGAAAACCACACCCTCAAACTATCGCCCAATTGCCTTGCTTCCCATAATCTCCAAAGTGATGGAACGTGTAGTCAATCAGCAACTACTCAAGTAACTCGAGAACAACAGAATAAGCGATAATCAATACGGCTTTCGCAAAGAGAGATCGACAGGAGATATATTGGCCTATGCCACTCATATTAGATCGAGCGATTACGTTCAATATTTCAAAGGCAGTCGACAGAGTTTGGCATGAAGGATTGCTCAACAAACTACCGTCCTTCGGACTGCCAGCCTTCCTCTGCAGGGGGCTTGCCAGTTTCCTTAATTTTCTACACGTTGCAGTTGATGAACACATCTCAGACACATTCACCATTAACGCACGCGTGCCTCAGGGCGCATTACTTTCACCGACTCTGTTCCGCATCTATATTAATAACCTGCTGACCGAAACGAATAATTCTGTTTACAGTTTTGCAGATGAGAGTACATACCCTTGTCTCCTAATGTAGATCAGAAAATCCTTTACCAGCGACTGAGACTTATCACCGCAGACAGTAGCAGATTACAGTAGTTAATCAAGATCTAGAGAAATTTGAAACTTGGGGGCGACAGAAATTTGGTCCAGTTCAATGCAGCAAAGACCCAAGTTGCAACGTTTACCAAGGGGGACACTACGGCTGGCCCTGTCATCATTGTGGTAGGATGGACCATTCCTTTATCCTCGCAAATCGTACTACTAAGTGTTTCGGTCAGCAGCAATATGTCCTGGCATGATAACGTTGCTAACATCGCAAAATCAGCCTCCCACCATGGTGCGCCATTTCGCAACAAAAACCTGTATACACCGCAGCAGTTGCTCTTGCTCTTCAAGGCGCAGAGAAGACCATGCTTAGATTAATGCTCACACATCTGGGGTGCAGCACCAGAGCACACCCTAAAGCTGCTGGATGCCATGTAGAAAAGAGCTGTGCATCTCGTCGGCAACCCGGAATTTAATCGGAATCTGGATAGTATGAAACACTGCAGACATGTGGCTGAGATATATGTCCCTCATTTACAGATATTTTCACGGCAGATGTTCCCCGGATTTAGCCCGCCTCATCCCGCCCCTGGCAATACCTGTCAGACAATCACGACAGACGGCAAGAGCGCACCGGTTCGTCGTACAACTGGAAACACCTAGAAGGCCGCTTTACAAGGACTCTTTTGTCTAGCGTACTGCATCACTGTGGAACTCACTCCCAGGTCATCTGTTTTCCCCTAATTACAACCTACAACTATTCAAGAACCGTGTCAATCAACATCTTCGCACACACACCGCTCGTCCAGCGCCATAAGCTCTTCCTTTAGTGTGTGTGCCACTGCCATAAAAAAGAGGTACCAAATAATGCCCAAACAATAGCGGGAGAAAACTGATAAATACCTACATTTACCCAAGCCAAAAACAGAAAGATAAAGTTAGTGTTCGAGTTCGATAAGAAAAGTTCTACCACAGAAGTGCTCCACGAACACAAGTGCTCTACAGGAAGTCTCCAGTAAAAATGCATTTAAGTTTTGCCGGTTCACGTATTATAGTATGCAAGTTAAAAAGTTTAAAGCTTGTCGAGTTTAAAGTAAATCAGTGAATACGTGTTTGAAAGTAAATTAAAGTATTATGATCAGAAACATAGAAAAATCATTATAATTCCATATTGCTACGGTGTAGTACTTGCTACTCCCATTAGTCCAGTCACTTAGGTAACAATCCTATAAGACAATATAGGGTTGAAGGTTGCAAAGCAATTTAACCGAAAAAGGCATTAGAAACAGAAAAAGAGGAAGTAGTAGAGAAAATCAAGAAGGATAAAAATAATACAAAAAATGAGTTCCATCTGAGGAAGCTTATTTTAGCTTGTGGCTAACAGAACAGTAAATGAATTTATATTTAATTAAGCAGATGGGATCGTCTGGTACACAGATGGCTATGAAACAGATGTATATATGTATGGAAAAACCTTATGGATGAAACCTGGGTTCGCCCTTGGGGCTTATGAAACCATGTTTCAGGCCAAAATGTATGCAATCGACAAATGCTGGTACGAACAGCTGTTAAGGGCCTTCAGGGGAAAAAGCATATACATTAACATGAGAGCAGAGCTGCTCTGTTGACCCTATATTCCTATAGAGTTCGTTCTACTCTCGACAAGCAGATTGTATTTACCATCAGAATTAAGCATACGATTGATGTGGAAAATGTACAATAAAGATGTCGCAGAAGATCTTATAGTAAAACAAAGTTTTTTCCGAAATATTTTCAATACCAAGTACAATTTGGGATTCGGAAGTCTCGAGTCGGTGTGTGTTCAAAATGTCTAGAACTGACTGAAAAACTAAAAGTTGCAACGGATCAGGAGAAACCTCAACTGATGACAATTAAAAGAGTCCACAAACTAAAAGCAAATGCCTTTTTCAATTTACTACAAGAAGAAAGAGAAGGCCTACTTATAATGTCTTTTGATTGCCAAAAAAATATGACACTTCCCATGGTTCCGGAACAGAGAGCTTATTTTAGCAGACAATGGAGTTTTTATAATTGTACCGTTGTTATGGGCAATTCACACGCTTCGTTGGATCAATCTAACGTACATATTTACTGCTGGAATGAAACAGATAGACCAAAAGGTTCCCATGAGATAGCCAGTGCAGTGTTTCATAGACTATCCAACAGCAATCTGGAGAACATCGACACAATAAGGCTGGTCGCTGATGGCTTTGGCGGCCAAAGTAAAAACACCACACTAATGGGAATGGTGTCAAAATTGTTGCTCTCTGCACCTGAAAATGTAAAGTGGTAGAAATAATATTTCCCATTGTCGGTCACTCATACATACCACCCGACAGAGCATTTGCCAATATTGAAAAAAAGTTAAAGAAACTGGAAGTTATAACTTCACCGGGGGATTACATTAATGTTCTGAAAGAACATGGTACTATATGGAACATGGGAACTGATTTGGCGGTAAGTGACTGGAGAGGTGCTACACAAGGAGTTCTGAAGCCACCAGGGCAGTGGCATTTTAAACTTAATCCAAGTAAAAGGTTCATTTTAAAGAGAACATTGAAACGTAATATTACAAAACGTGGCGAGGAAGCTTATCGTTCTGATCTTGGCAGTGATAACCTGGTGACAAAAAAAGGAAAGGGGATCAATAATTTAGTTCCAGCCCCGCTGGCAATCGGAATGGCTCAAAATATCAAAAAACTTGCTGATGTTTCGGCACTTTTACATGCCCATTTTGGAGAAAACTGGCGAAGTTTTGAGACTAAAATTTTATGTTAACATAGAACATTCGCAATCCACGAATACAGAAGAAGATTTGGTATGTGAAAAGATAGAAGAAAGGGAAAATGTATTCTGTTTCATTTTAATGCTATTTTTGTAGTTTGGCATCCCTTTAATGTTGATTTTTAAAAAATAAATTTTGTCCTAGTATATTCATGCGTCTGTTTCAAAATCGGCCAACTCCGCCTTAGTAGTTTTCAAAACCGGCCATCTCCTTAAGTTACTTTCAAATTCGCTCATCTCCATTATTTTAATATTTTTTTTTATTCTAAAGCTTAAAACTCGTTGCTTATTTGGTGAAATAACTTGTTTTATCTACCTAACAAACTAATTGTATAAACTTGATTACCGATACGTTCACTAGTTTTCTCACAATAGTTTTTTCTCTCTCACGTAAAATTTGCTTGGAAGGAGATGGCCGCTTTTGAAACTAGACGACTCGTATCCTATCGATCTCTCGTCTCGGTTTTTTCGAGCTTTGTGACTTTTTCGGAGCTAGAAGGACCCAAATTGTCCCCTTTCAATTGTATCGAAGTGAATTTTCACCTTAACAGCTGGAGGGCGACTAATTCTCGAAGGGCTTACCAAGAAGCTTCTAAACAGTAAAAGCTATTGAATCCATTTTGGGAGAACGCTGGCCAATCATGGTTTTTTTCAGAACAGCCTCCTCGGGCAACATCGACGCCTTTTTTGCAATACTAAACTGGGCGATGGTCTAGATGGATTAGTTGACCTAGGGAGGATGCACAAGGGGGGACCAATGTGGCCTAAATGCCGTGGCTTTTCAAGACCACCCTCTCACCATTTCCAGATTCTAGAAATACTATATAATCGACAAGAAAAGAGTGGTGTGGGACTGTGTTTCTTAAAAAGGTATCCAATGATAGCTAATTATCCTAGCCATAAATGGAGCCTTAAAGCACTTCTGATAAGCAGCAGGAATCATGCAATCATTTGAAGCATTTTGTAAATGCTTATCATACAGATACCCTGCCATTTGTCGACTTAGAGATATTAAACTTCTTCGAGCAGATGTCATATTATATATGTTTCCTCTGCACGCTCCATAACTCATCGGGGTTTCGTTCCCATGACATGTATTTGCATAAATTCCCATTCCCTGCTTTCCATATTAGATACGAATTTTGCCATAAAAACTCAAAGGAATGACCAAAGTCTCCCTACTACAAAACTCCACTTTATTTTCATAGTTTAGTTGCTTCCTCTTTAGACAAAAATGACAACGGAAGACGATACAAAGGGACATTTAATTTATATGTCTGTAGTTCCGGAGATATACTGTAATTACTGTTTCGCGTGCCAATAAGAAATAGAAATTGCGCTTTATATGAAGGGCCGCTGCCGTTTCTGCTTTAGTTAGATAAAATGCTTCGCCTTAATAAATTTTAATGAAATCTGCAGTATTTAACATGTTCCAATTTCGGCCTGACAAATGGATTAAGGGGAGCGGTGCATTTTGCTTGCATTCACGAATTTGCATGCTTTTATGCCGTTCTTGCAACAAATATAAATAGTTGACGTTCTATTTCGAGTGGTATGGGACACGTAAGATAAAATTTAACTTAGTAATAAGCCTTTAACAACCTATATTACTTAAATTCAGAAAAAAAAACGAAATTAGTCAAGTAAAATGAAAAATATATATGAACTTATCTGTGTTTCGCTTTTATCGAATGTAACAGAATATAGGTAAAGCTAATTGCATTGGTATGGACTTTATCGCGGTAACAGAATTCCTGGAAGGGTCACCTATATTGTAATGGCCAAGGTTTTCTGTATCGCTAGACCCACGTAATGACAGACCACCACTTTTGAGTCTCCCAGGCTTTTCAGCGCAAGCCAAAAAATGAGTTAGAGTTATAGTTAGAGTTCGTCAAGAAAAGTTCTACGACAGAAGTGCTCTATAAGAAGCCTCCAATAAAAATGCAGTTAAGTTCAGCCGGTTCACATATTACAGTAAAGTGCAATTTAAAAAGTATAAAAATCTAATTCAAGTATAAAGAGTCATTGCTTAATACACCCAGTTAAACAACTTAAAATCTATTATGGCCGGAGTCAATAAATGTTTGAAAGGTAAGTTAAAGTATTAATATCAGAAACAGAGAAAAATGATTAAAATGCTGTATCGCTAAGGAGCCGTATTTGCTACTCTCATGTTAGTCCAGTCACTTAAGTTACAAATCCATAAAATCATAAAGGGTTGAAGATTGCAAAGCAATTTAACCGAAAACGAAGTTAGAAATATAGAGGTCAATTATAAATACGGGTGATATTAAGAAAATGTATATACGTTTATTGTGAACTAGAACTATGAATAATTAAGCGTTTATCTTAAAAAAACACCATTTTTGCCTACTTTCTCAGTTGAGTAGTTAGCATGGCCTTAAGAGTTTAGTTTGTATACAACAATTCCTACATAAACTGCTCCTTAAAAGTTAAGGATATTAAAATTCGTAACTCATTTTTAAGTTGTAATAATTTATTAAATATTTAACGCATTTTGGAGTGCGAGACATCGCCAGAAAGAGCAGACTTTCTACTTTTACTTGGTCATTGAAAAACGTTCTTGGAGAGGCAGTTGTCAACTATACAGAGCGGAAAAGAAAGTGATGCAAAAACTTTAAAGAATGTAGAGCTGTACCAAGTGTGACAAGAAGTATGGAGACAAGTTTTTCCAAGTTTTGGATTACTTATAATATTCCCTTTCAATTCAGGATAGGAACCCATATTCGATTTTTATTCGTAACAAAATGGTAATCAATGATTGGAAATTTTGTATTTTTTATTTTGACGACGCTCGTGAAGCTAATCCTACAATACATTTCACATTCTACCTAAGCCAGGTGGAATCATTGTTTACCTAATGTCAACATTGGGTAAACGACTTGGCTCTTTGAAATCTCAAAATTTAAGTTCGTGCTATAATGGCAAGACGTAAGTTAAGTGTTGAACAAGCCAGTCGGGCAGTCGGCATGCTTCAAAGCGGTCGTTCTCAAGAACATGTCGCAGAAATGTTCAACGTTTCACGAAGTATCATTAGTAGACTTAACAGTCGTTTTAATGAAATTGGCACAGTAGTTGAACTCCGAAGAAGAGATCGCTCCAAAGAAACAAATCCAAGAGGAAATCGGCTAATTACATTAAGCGCGAGGAGACAGCCATTATCCACCTGCATATTTTTCACGAGATTTGTTTGGACTTTGCCAGGCACGTAATAGGCGTACAGTACAAAAAGTGTATCCCTATCGTGGAGGATCAATAATGATTTGGGGCATATGTTTTGACGGCCCGGCCGTACCGATCTTTATATATGTGAAGGAAATATGAATGGCGAGCAGTACAGAGAGCAAATCATAAACAACATCGTGCCAAATTTTTACACTGCTATAGCAGATGGGTTTTTATTTCTAGACGACAATGCAAGACATCATAGAGCTGCTATTGTCTTAAATGACCTGGAAGAAAATGGCATACCCCACCTTGCATTGCCACCTCTATCGCCAGACCTGAACTGCCTTGAACTTGGGATAGTACAGACGTTTGACGATTTAAGAAGAGTTCTACCAGAATTGTGGAACGCTATTCCTCAAAATATGATCAATAATTTAATTGACAACATGCCAAGGAGATGTCAGGCCGTAATCGATGCTCGCGGGGGCTTTACCACCTATTAATTTAATTATTTGTTTTTTTTGCTCTTTAAACATTATTTGTTTTTTGGTTTAACTTTTCTATACCACTGTATACAGTAAACTTAGTTTTATCTATTTAAAATTTATGTTTTTGTATGCTTCTGGCTTGGGTAGAATGTGAAATGTATCATAGGATTAGCTTCACGAGCGCGTCGTCAAAATAAAAAATACAAAATTTAAAATAATTGATTACCATTTTGTTACGAATAAAAATCGAATATGGGTTCCTATCCTGAATTAAAAGGGAATATTATAAGTAATCCAAAACTTGAAAAAAACTTGTCTCCACACTTCTTGTCACACATAGTTGTAAAAGTAGAAAGTCTGCTCTTTCTAGCGATGTCTCGCACTGCAAAATGCGTTAAATATTTAATAAATTATTATAAAAATTAGTTATGAATTTTAATATCCCTAACTTTTAAGGAGCAGTTTATTTAGGCTCTATAACATATCTCTCTAATCATTATAATTCCGGATCGCTAAGGAGCCGAATCTGCTACTCTCATATTAGTCCAGTCACTTAAGTTACGAACTCATAAAACCATCATAGAGGGTTGAAGATTTAATAGCAATTTACCCGAAAAAGACGTTACAAATAAAAAGATCAATTATAAATATGTACGGATATTATTCAGAAAGGGTGTGATTAGGGATGAGTTTATTGTGAATTAGATATATGTATAATTAGTCGTTATCTAAAAAAACACCATTATGGCCTTAAAAATTTAGTTTGTTTGCAACAATTCCTACATATTTACGCTCTATAACATATCTATCTTATCATTATAATTTCGTATCGCTACCGAGTCGTATCCGCTACTCTCAAGTTAGTCCAGTCACTTAAGTTACGAACCCATAAAATCATAGAGGGTTGAAGATTTTGAAGCAATTATTTAATCGAAAAAGACGTTACGAGTAAAAAGATAAATTATAAATACGGATGATATTCAGAAACGGTGTGACTAGGGATAACTTTATCGTGAATTAGTCCTTATCTTCAAGAACGCCATTTTTTTCTACTTTCTCAGCTGAATAATTAGCATGGCCTTGAAAATTTAGTATATTTATAACAATTCCTACTTATTTACGATCTATAAGATATTATAATTCATCAAATAAATTTAGTTTTGCCATATTGTTATTTAACACCTGTCTGCTCATGCTTTTTTTGGCAGTTTGCCAGTTAAAAGAAGTATATTAATTGGTCTAACCCTAACCCAAATTACTGCTTCAAATATTGGCGTTTTATGATCCAGATGGTCTTTCGTTAACTTATAAATGTCAGTTTCAGTTTCAAGAATTTAGCGTCGTTTGATAATGTTAAACTTTGTCCTTCTACCTTACCACTTGAGGTGCAAAATTGGACCCACTCAATTAATCGTATACGATCAATATTCTATTAATTAGAGGAACAACCCACTTTATTTGCTCCCCTTTTTTTATCCTTTTCCTTTAGCTTTTGTACACTTTTTTGCATTTTTCATTATTGTTTAGTTCAAAACCAGATTGCTGCCATCAATGAGGATATGAACGCCATCGTGAAATGGGGTGAGGAAAACAATGTCCAGTTTAACCCAGGAAGGACTCAAGCAGCTGTCTACTCAAAAAAGTAAACACCGCAGGACCTGACTTATCAATGACAGGACAAACACTGACTCTGGCCTCATCCATAAGCTTGCTGGGCATCAACATAGAAAACAACATGCCTTGGCGTAGTTACGTCCCCAAAATAGCCAAGGAAGCAGCACAAAATCTAGGAGCACTCTATAGAACACAAGAGTTGTATACAATTCATCAGCTCTTACTGCTCTATAAGGCCCAGATAAGACCATCTCTGGAATACTGTATGTGTGGAGTTCGGCACCCAAACACTTGCACAAGATATTAGATTCCATACAGAGGAAAGCAGTCTTGTGGATGACTCAGAGTTGACTAAAGGTTTTAATAGCCTTGAACATCGAAGAAAAGTGGCGGACCTATCTTTTTACTATCGATACTACTACGGAAGGTGTTCAAACGAGCTGGCACCTATGATTCGGCCCAGAGTTGTGCCAAACAGAAACACCCGTCAGACACAAGCTGCTCATCAACATACGACTCAGTTGCGAACACCTAGGATGTCGCTGTTGAGGGACTCCTTTGTCTGAGCCAAATCTTGATTTTGGATTGATCATTGGAGCCATCAATGAGGATATGAACGCCATCGTGGAATGGGGTGAGGAAAACATTTCCCAGTTTATCGCAGAAAAGACTCAAGCAGCTGCCTTCTCAAAAAAAGAAAATACCGCAGAACCTCACTTATCAATGACAGGACAAACACTGATTCTTGCCTTATCCATAAGTTTGCTGGGCATCAACGTAGAAAATAACATTTCTTGGCATAATCACGTCATCAAAATCGCTAAAGCAGCAGCACAAAAGCTAAGAGCACTCTATAGAGCAAAAAAGTTGTATACACCTCATCAGCTCTTACTGGTCTATAAGGCCCAGACAAGACCATCTCTGGAATACTGTTCCCATGCGTGGAGTTCGGCACTCAAACACTTGCACAAGATATTCGATTCCATACAAAGGAGAGCTGTCCATCTTGTGGATGACCCAGACTTAACTTAATACCTTGATAGCCTTGAATATCGAAGAAAAGTGGCGGACCTATCTCTTTACTACCGATACTACTATGGAAGGTGTTCGAACGAGATGGCACTTGTGATTCCGCCCAGAGGTGCGCCAATCAGAAACACCTGTCAGACACAAGTTGTTGCGGGACTCCTTTGTCTGGAGGACTGCCTCGCTCTGGAATGTACTTCCGACTAACGTCTTTCCCGAAAATTACAATCCAACGTCCACCGTCTTCGCCGCACCCGCACCGCTCATTGAGTGGTATAGGATTTTCCTTTTGTGTGTGTGCCGACCATAAAAAAAATTGTTTAGTTCTGCTCTATTCATAATATTGTTTTCTCTTATTTCTTAGTAGCTATATTTCTCTACGTTCTATATACATTTTGATTTAACTTATTTTCTAACAATCTTGGCCTCTGGCATAAAAGATCAATTTTACATAGTTAATTTTTTATTTCAATGGGTCTCAAATGGTGGAAGTCTTTTTTGATCCATAGATCCATAAAATTCCTCATTATCATTAACCATATCACTCGTTTCTGATTTATCCAACGCAATTTGGAAGTCATTACCAAACATTTGCTTTTCACTGAGGCTAATCTTGATTCTGGATTGATCGTTGGCTTGTGTACTGATCCCAGTTATGAAGAATGTCATGATCAATAATATTTGGCCTTGAAGATTTTAGATAGATACCTGGTCATTATTTGGTAAATCGCTAATGGCCACATGCTGTCATCATATCCAGTCGAGTGTTTCGCCACAACGACCTTGAGGTCCCCAATAGCATTTTCTATTCTTGCATATGATTTAATAATATTTTCTATAAACTCATCCATAGAACAACATGCCTGATAATCGATTTTGGTGAGCTATACAGTATACACACCAATACACATATCTAAATTAATTTCAAACCTACAGAACTATAACATTTTTTCAACACAAAATGATAATTATATTTCATCTTTATATAACATACCATACCAGAAACCACCTCTGATATAGAAATAGTTGCCAATATCAGTTCTTTGTGAATTTTCCTTTTCACATCTTTTGTTCCAGGTTTTTTTTATCCAATTCCTCACTGAACCGTATTAGCGTGTTCAATGACACAACATGCAATTGCTTAAAAGTTATTTTCCGTTGGTTTCACTATTAAATATACTCTTCATATTTTCTCGTTATAAATAGTATATTAATAATACACATATACTATTTAATTACAAAAAATACAACATTTCGTCACCGAACATTTACAACAGACTAGAAGGTTCACTCTAAGTCCTGCCCCCAGTATTTCTCTCCTTGCCCCGCGCGAAACCTAGTGAAATGCTGGTTAACCCCTCAGGCTTCGTGCCACGTTTCACCTAAAGTTTCGTCTAAAGTCTGGCGTCTCGCCCTGGTAAGCGCTACATCAAAAGTGCCGACTGAGAGTGACCTTCTAGACTCTTGTTAATGTTCGGTGATTTCGTGGCAGTTGTCTCATGCTATCGATTCTTGATAATTGCCAATGATTGATTTTAGTGAATGCCTCTTAAGTACTTAAATTACGCTTTAAAAACCAGCAGGAAACTGCAAAATATAGCAAGAGTACAGCAACAGATAGAGATACGGTAAAAATCAGACAGCAGAAAACAGCAATAATACAGATAAAAATAGCAGAAAACAAACAGAGAGATGGTAAAAGGCAGAAAAAAAAAACAGGAAAGGTGACAGTCTTTTTTTGTAGATTATCTATTTCAATATAAATTTGGTAATCTAAACAAATTTAAAAATAATATCTGTTCTTGTTTAAGATAGGTAAACAAATCTTTCCATTTTTGACATTCGTCTGCAGTGTCGGTAATATGTATTATTTAATATTCAACGCATTAAACAGGCGTGTTTTGCGAGGGCAATTTTTAGACGTACATATAAGAAATTGATTGTCGTGTTTCCGCAGTGCTAAGTCATAATCACAAATTAAAATAAGCTACTCGTTAATTAAAACAATTACTTGGTTGATGTTTTATGGGTTTTAAGGATCAAAGAGGTAATAAATCAAATATGCCAGTTGGCATAAATGTATGTTTACTGTGTACCTATTTATATACATTTTAAATATGTATTTTGCGACACATTGTGGAAGTGTTGGAGAATTAGAACTAAATTTCATTACCTCCCAGATCCATAAATCTAGTAAAATCTTTAGTCAAAACCATATTATGTACATCTTAAAACTGTTTTCACCGGCTTTTTTGTTTTCGTCTTGTTTTGAAAGAAGCATTTAAATTATCAATGCAGTTAACGAAAAATATACACTAACATGGAGAGACAGGATATAAATGACTGCCTCTGTTATAAACAGTAGTTTAGAATTTCACCATAGCAAAGGGCTGTCAGAGGGTATTAATTCAAAGCTTTTTGGGATTATATTTACTTAAAATGGTTTAATAGCATTACTGTAGATTACCATTTTATGCATAGTAATTTTTTTGTTTTTTATAAACATGCAGAGGGATGTTCAAATAAATGTATGTAGGCCTTATGACTGATTGTTTTTAAAGGCGGGAAATTGATAAATATTAAAATTCGGCGAATTTTATAGATCATCATCATCGAGCTTCCAATAAAAAATATGATATAAAGCATAATATTACTCTTATCATATTTTCTGATTGTAGGAGAAAGTAGATTTATTTTATACAAAACATCCCGTTTTTGAAATATTTCAAGTTAAAAATTAATCAACATAAAAATACTTTAAACATAACTATCAGATTGACAACGAAATATCTGGTACTTTTTTCATTTTGATCGCAATAAGATTTTAGTAACTCTTAAAATAATTTATTTTTTATTTTATTATCCAAAAATTATATTTAAAAAATAACAATAATATGTCAGCGGCACAAAGACAATATGAAGAAAGTATTGATGAGGAACAAAATGATTAAATATCATAATAAAAACAAAAAAAAATAGACCTTGCTATTTTGTTATGTCTGTGGCTTGGTCGAAAAAGGGACTAGTGCAAATTTGCAAAAATTTTCATTACTAAATGAAACATTCCCTTTTAATAAAAAAAGATTTGTGCACTATGTGCGCATATCTGAAGTGAAACTTCTTAAACTTAAACGCCCTAGCCTTTTACATATCGTAACGGATTTGGCTACAAAGTAGTTTTTTTAAATATACCACTCAATTAACAAAAAGAGAAGGCCTAAATAAAAGAAAAATATTCTTTATAAAAGTCTCGCTTATGTCTTGACAAGGTAATAGAGCAAATCCCATATTTTTGCTTGTAAACTAACAAAGATATCACAATAAAATGTCTTAACGCTTTTTCGGGACTTCTCATGGTATCGCCAGCGCGCCGGACGTTGCATCGCCGGACGTTGCATGACCTTCAAATTTTACTCCAGGCGCGGCGCGCGTTAATAAGTTTCACTTCAAAAATTATCTTATGTGATTAAACCTGGTGACTGTCGTGTGTGTAAGTGTGAAGTTCGTTTCGTTTTCCTCTCAGTTTAACAATGGTTCGAAATTATGCCAAGAAATTGCAACTTATACTACATTATTCAAAGGAAGAGCTGACAGTGGCAGTAGCAGCTGTAGGCCTCAAATAGATGATTATGTACCCTACTCCAAGCATTATCGTATATCCAAGGCAACTTTATTTTAAAAAGGCTTTACCGAAGGCATTTGACAGAGTTTGGTATGGCGGATTGCTCAACAAACTGCCGTCCTTCGGGCTGCCAGTGTCTCTCCGCAGCTGGCTTGCCAGTTTTCGTAAGAACCGATCTCTGCACGTTGCAGTTGATGAACACATCTCAGACACATTCACCATTAATGCGGGAGTGCCTCAGGGCACAATACTTTCACCAACTCTATTCCTCATCTATATTAATGCTCTGCTGACCAAAATCAGTAATACTGTTTACAGCTTTGCAGGTGACAGTACCCTTGTGTCCCAATTTAGATCAGAAAAACCTTTACCAGCGACTAAGACTTGTCACCGCAGACAGGAGCAGATTACAACAATTAATCAAGATCTGGAGAGGGTTCGAACCTGGGGCGACAGAAATTTAGTCCAGTTCAATGCAGCAAAAGCCCAAGCAGCCACATTTACAAAGAAAGCCATTACGGCGGGAACTGATATCATTATGGCAGGATCGAATAATCCTTCATCCTCGTCAATCGGACTACTGGGTATCTCGGTCAATATCAATATGTACTGGCATGACCACGTTGCTAACATCGCAAAATCAGCCTCGCAGAAGCTTGGTGCACTATTTCGCAACAATAAACTGTATACACCGCAGCAGCTGCTCTTGCTCTACAGAGCGTAAATAAGACCGTGCTTAGAATATTGCTCACACATCTGGGGTGCCGCACTTAAGCATATCCTAAAAATGCTGGCTTCCATTCAGAGGAGAGCTGTGCGTCTCGTCGGCGGCCCGGAGTTAACCTGGGATCTGGATAGTTTGGAACACCGCAGACATGTGGCCGAGACATCCCTGTGTTACAAATATTTTTGTTCCCAAGATTTGGCCCGCATCATCCCGCCCCCAGCAACGCCTGCCAGATAGTCGCGACACACGGCAACCTAGAACGTCGTTTTACAAGGCCTCCTTTGTCTGGCACTGCATTACTGTGGAACTCACTTCCAGCACTCACATCTGTTTGCCCCTAATTATAAGTGCATCAAGACGAGAAATGAGGCTAACCCAAGCTACTCTAAACTATTCAAAAACGTTAAGGATTGTTTAACGATTAAATATCTGGAGATGACTATTCGCCAAATTCCGGCCCATAGAAGAAGAAATATACCGTGGCAGGAACCACTGATCTCTTTCATCATGAAGCCAACATCTCCCAGTGCCTATGTATGCCAATATAGCAATAATTTCATTTGATTTATTTTATCATCACTGTATAGTGGTGATGATGAATTAAGATTAAATTAAGAGTTATGATCTCATGAATTAAGAAAATAATGTGGCTATTATGTTTTGGCATTAGCACCCACGCTAAGTTAATTATTTGAGGGATGACAAGAGTCGAACGTGATGATGATAATATTATTAATTTGACGAGACGACATTTATCATCCCGTTTTACAGAAGGCAGAAGGATGAGAAGAGAAAGATCTGACAGGGAAACAGACCTTCCCTCCACTGATTATTTCGTCCATCGTAAATTTAGATAACAGCTTTCCCCATGCATAGGAGATATCATTAGATTTGATGAAGGGCAGCAGTTCATTTTTAAACAAGAATTTCGTTCCAGCTGTGATTCACCGGTTGCAATCTGGATGTTAGTAGATTATTCTCCATCAGCCCTCAATTTTGCAAATCTTGAAATTTTGTCTTGTTGAAATATTGGTTGAAAATGGCATGATTATCTTTTATGTCTGTACATACTTCTCTTTTCAGTAAAACCATTATTATAATCACTGCAATGAAATATCTTTAGTAGTTACTCTGACCAGAGACAGCTTAATACTGACGGTTGATATCGTGTGACTGTTTTATTCGTTTGAAAGTAGGTGGGAATAGAAGTGGTAAGTGGGCGGAGTTAAACTGGTTGGGTAGGAGGAGTATTGTGAAGTTAGTTGGGGATAAAAACTTGAAGTTAAATAGGGGGATAATGGTTTGAAATTAGGTAGGATTTCTAGTGACGTGAAGCTAGGTGGGAGGATAATGGTTTGAAAATAGGTAGGGGGGCTAGTGATCAATAGGATTGATCTGATACGCCTTTATTATGCCAACTCATTGTCGGCTTTAGCTCTAAACCCCTCAATTTTGTTTAATTACTCATACTACCTTGTATGAAATAATGTAAGCTTTATTCAAACGATATAATTATTCTTCCAATATGGCGCCGGATGGAGAGATGCTGTCAGTTGTTGATAATAAAAAGTGGAAATGGTGCCAATCAGGGGTTAAATTTTGCAGCCTGTTTTCACCAATCCTGTGCCCTACGAAGATCAGGTCTACAAGTAGCTAGTGGAAGTAAATCCGTGATTCTTTCTGCCGGCTGCTCAAAAGAAGCTCGGAGACGAAATAAACAGAGCTGTCTCAGAAAAGAACGAAGGAAGAGATACTGGAGAGTGAAGATAATTAAAACTTATTTGCAGAATTCTACGAAAGATGAAAGCAAAGGCAAGCTCAAGTATTAAAAAAATCATCACTGGAAAAAAAGGTAAACAAACCGTTAGTTGTAAAAGCAGTGCTTCCAAGTTTTGAGGACGGACCTATAACGGCTACAGATAAAAAAAATCAGGAGTTACTCAAACCTGCACCGATCAGCAAAACAAACATCAACGACAAACTACGCCACTGCAGCAACACGAGTGAATGAGCTTACTGCAACTACTTAAAAACTCGTGCGGTAGTAACGGATTCACAGGTATCAAGCAGAAGCAGAAATAGTAAGCCAACCTAACCTTCAGCGACAGCAACAGGTGCAGAAAAACATAGAAAGAAGACAAAGAAGGCGTCTGCAGTCTAATATCAAGCCACAAAATCGTCTGGGTAAAGCAGAAAAACCCTCAGAAGTATCAGCTTATAGTTTGCTGGCAGAAACCTCTTTGGGTATCTGAATATGGTAATAAGGCTTATCAATGAAAATGTGATTTTAATCCCTACAGATTTTTATAAGCCAAAATATGCGTCGTAAACATGATGTTTATGATCCTAGTTTCTGGCTTTAAAGGTGGGCAATAATAGATTTATATTTAATAAACACAAACATTTTTTCAGAGTACTAATATATATATTTTTTTAAATATATTAAATATTAAATAATCCTACGGAATTAAATCCTGTAACCATAACCCATATTAGAGGAATAGCCTAGTTTTAATTTATTTTATATTAATATTTGGTTACTAAGAAACAAAATACACACTCTCGATTAATCTGAATGCACACTATATTCTTGGCTTTGTAGCGACTCTTTTAAATGATGGGTATATAGGGTATATGCAGATCTCTAGATCAGCAAAATACATGATTCGTCAAAGGATCACATACAGAGTTTTCTCGGTTTAGTTCGAATTTTCTAAAACAATGACAATAAGAGTTTCTTTTAAAAAAATTCCCATCCTTCAAAAATTTTATATAACGAAGATGTTAGAGAAAATCGCTTAACTATGACCTATTTAATTGATACAACAATATTGTTAGGAAAACCGGAACAAGAGGAAAAAAAGTTTTCACTGCACAGTCCAACAGAATAAAAAATTGGCCGACTTTTGTATTGAGGAATATATGAAAACATATATTGATGACGATATTACGATAATACCACTGACATAGCAAAGTAAAAGCTCAAGTGGGAATTTCTCAATTTTAAGTCACACTTTCAGGTACGTACGAATAATCAAAATAAATAGGTATAATTGCATAGATACTAGATAGGACGTAAACATTACTGCATTTAGTGAACAGAAAATATATAATATAAAAAAAACATTGAAGCCAATATGTTATATTTGAGTAAAATGTAAGATATATAATTTAGAAGCATCCGAACTTAATTTTGTTATTCAATTAAAATTTTATACATATTTTGGCAACGCCACGAATGCGCCATCAAAATTATTTGCTTGAGGTGTGTTTTTAACGAATTTTTGGAAAAAAATTTAACGCTGCATCCCAGATACGTTTACGCGCTTACGGTGGGGGTTCCCACTTCCCACCAAAAGAAATGGTGCACCGCTTCACCTCTTCTTAAGTGCACGAGCAATCACCGATAATAGCGATGTTTTCCTTCACTCGTTTTATCTCCCATCATTCTTTTTTTATCTTAAGTTCTTACTCTTTTTTAGTCATTGTCAACAAGCTTCCTTTTAACAACCGTTCTTTCCCTGTTTCTTCTCGATGTAGGGTATCAAGAAAACACTCCGTATTTCAGAAATTAGATCAGTGAAGGTACTCCGTCCGGTTCGAGGTTTAAGCGAAGGTTATTTATATTACCTGGTACACGTAATATTATTGTTTCAATTCAACGAACGCGCTACCAAACGCAGACATCAAGGATGACTTAACCTTGACGACCTTGCACTGTTATTATAATAATATATACAAGTCTTGAACCTACATCAACTCGATATATATAGGAGATTAGAAGACTGAGGGACAATCGGTATTAATTAGTATAAGCAGTATTATACAACATAATATAATGATAATCATAGCGACAATCTTAAGTAATAATTAATGTGAATACAGAACTCAAATATTACCTGGAGTATTATTCAACCGAATAAAACAGTTCTACATCGATTTCATTTTCGCGAATGCTTTGAAGATACCTATGTTTGATAAAATATTTTGGTATTCACCGGTTTCACATTTGACAGATTTTCTCATGGGGTCCTAAAGAACTGGTGACAATTCTTGTAAGACATTTTGAAGATCACGTAGCTTCTTTATCCTGAGTTATTTATGTCAAAGTTAGTTGCTTTTGTTCTGTAGATGCCAGTTCCAAAGTGGGTGCATGCTTTCTGTATTTGTTTCAAGCTCTTGCAGATATTAAAATTTTTTAATCCAAAAGGGGTTCTGCTTCTGAGAATTCCGTTGTTAACCTGGGTAAAAATAGATGGAAAGGAAAATGCTAGCGTCAAACGGCAATATTCATGTGGCTGTTTAGCCCGTTCTATGACTTGAGTGTTGAATCCACCTTACAAATGAACCTGTCATCATGTAACCCGACTCGTTATAAAGTTTTAAAGTTTTAATGAGTGCTCAATCGTATGCCCGGATAGAACCTTTTCTGCGACAGAAATATGGATGGCGGTACATAGATTCATCCAGAACATATGCAAGCGACCACTGTTATGTGCGCTTCTCTTTTTCCACTTGCTACAATACCCACTTGTTTTTTTTTAATCTTTTTGGGCAAACGCTTTTGAGGCAACTTGCACTGTGTTCAGCGCTAACCCAAACTAACCCATATTAAAAAATCACTGCGTTATCAATTTTGTGCTCGCCGATGACTTGTTCCAGCTCAGTGAAAAGACACAATGGTAATTGAAAATTACGTTGACCTAAACTTTGAAGCCACCCCTTTCGTGTTTTTTTTTTTTTTAATTAAAAAGTTGTTTAACCTTCATATGTTCGGCTGCTCTAACGGATGAACCTTCGCACAATCGCTGTCATCAATCCACAATATCTTGATCCAAAGTCCATTGATCCATATGATCCACATTTAAGGCTTCAAGGTCTCTATTTAATGCAAATTGAAAAGAACCAAAACCTTCTTTAGTATTAAAAGCGAATTTGCTTTTCTCAAGTGCTCGACGACTTAAAGATGCTGTGGGTATATTGGAGGAATTGCTTGATGTTAATAAGCCCATTTCACCACTGAGTATAGCTTGTATAGATCTCTTCATAATGACAAGATTCCAGGACCCTTTATTTGTCTTTCTTTCATACAAATTAGCCATCAAAAAAATTAATTAGTTTAAATAGAAATAAATAATTTCAGTAAAATAGATGGTTTTAAGTTTTGTTAAATATTTTCAAATAGCTCCTAAGTCACTGAGTATAGACATTGTTGCGCATTATGTGGAAGCTATATTAACCCAAACTTAACCTGAGGCACGGTAAATTAAATTAGATGATAAGCGTATAGCTTGTATAGATCTCTTGATATCGGCAAAACTCCAGAACCCTTTATTTGTCTTTCTTTCATACAAATTGGCCATCTACAAAATTAATCAGGTATAAAACACGCTATGCCCGTATCTCCCCTAAATAATTTCAGTAGGATAGAGAGTTTTAAGTTTTGTTAAATATTTTCAAATAGCTCCTAAGTCATTAAGTATAAACATAGATGTGCATTATATCGAAGCTATATTAACTCAAACTTAACCTGAAGCACGGTAAATTAAATTAGATAAAATAAAAAAAGACAGAAAGAAGAATCGATAGGTTCAACGATAGTAATCGAAAGTTCTGTCACGTTATCTAAACGGATAGAGATGTATTTGCTTTATTAGTTATCAAAAAACTTCTCAGTTAATTCTCACGTAAAAACTCCCTGGCTCCTAATGTTCAAAGTTGACTAACTATGTCAAAGCTTATCGCTCGTGAATAACTTCCATAGTTTATTATGAATAAATCGCACAGGTCAATTAAAAGAAATTTGCAAATTTAAAATAAAATGCAATTAGTAGGTCAAGCGAATCGATTTTTGGGACTGTCTCGAACAGACTGTAAGGTGCTCGTTTATCCGGTCGGCGGCTGACACTTACTTTGACGCATTGGTCCCTTGACTATATAAGATACAGCCCGGGAGCGGGCAATTGTCAACTCGACACCGTCACGAGTTATTGCAGTTATTTTTCTTATTCCATTTAGAAACACGTTTCGCTGCCCGTGCAGGAGTGTATTATGCTGATTAAACTGGGGAGTACTAAATAATAAGCTCCTACAGTGGCAATATGAAATATGATAGTAAGATGAGGGAAATTTGCCACGCATACTGGGTTTGAATAGGAGCCCGAGAATAGAACGATTGATTTAGTTGTCGCGACTCATCGTGAAATCTAACTTACGTTAATGTAGATATATTTTGATAAATATAGGTCTGTAGCTTTAAATTCAGTTTTATCCAAAAACCACATATAAAGCCAAATTTTTAAAGTTATGAATGTAATGGCAAGTTGGCCGCTAAGATGTCTGTACCTCCTTGTACTAGTATTTGATGAATACTGTCCTGGTGTATATCAATTGAGATGTATAATGAAGTTTAAAATCTTTGGATTTTCTTATGTTCTCTGTATTGCATGCAGCTTCCGAAGTTCACCTCTCTTATCTTAACTAACGCTGAATAGTCGGCAAGAACATGAGTGGATTCCTCGTTCTCCAAGTACCAGCTTCTATCCGGATCTTCTACGATCTGCAGCAGGTGCTGCATACATGCTCAAGTGACAGTGCTCTTTGAAGAGCCTTGTCACAAACCTCATTTTATCCTTTTTCAGAGTTAGGAAGATCCTTTCCCTACAAGGCGCTGGGTCATATAAGAGTAGTCCAGCCACATTGGGCCTCCTCATGTTACTGAATACACAAGAAAACATCAGTCAGGAACATGGTCTTAAAATCACCTTTTTTAAAACCAAAATCATGATAATTCACGCGAAAATGAAGGAAGGAGACAACATAAGTTTTTTTATGTATGTGCCACATGATACGAAAGGCTAAGGCCTATAATATATCAGTGAGGATACTGTGACCTGTTATATAGCTTATACCGTTAACATTATCCAAGTGCACATGCACACTTGGTGCACTTCACGACAACGCAGTAGTACTTCCATGGTCGTTATTGTAGAACTACAATAACTACTACTTTTGTGGCTCTCCGGCCGGCAATCGAACCCGGAGATAGGAAACTGTGAAGTGGTTGACCAAATTATACATCTAGGCTCACTCTTACAAAACTCTGAGAGCTACAAACTCGAAATGAAGAGGCGTATTATTCTGGCTTGCACAGCCATGACCCAACTAGCCAAAATTTGGTAAAACAGAAACTTTTAACAATGACAACTAAGATCTATGCTTTAGGCACATGGGTGATACGATCGGTAGACAGACGAGGCATATGTATCTCTGAAATATACTGCTAGCACAGGATATTGCGAATACCATGGCCAGGCAGAAGGACAAACGTATCAATCCTGAATGAGATCAAGCGAGTCTAATGACTATCAGCAGTAAAAGATTTTTTGGATATTTTAGTTGTAGCAACATTATAGAAAAATTAGCTGCTCAAGCTCAAAGTAAACCCGAGCGCAAACTCAGACAAGGGAGATTGTCGACCCTCATGGACTTAAGTTCCCAGTTAACTGCCTTAAAGTAAGAAACTGCATCTCATAAGGCGAATAACCCGCATGATGCAAAGAGCCGTCTGTAATATGGATGAAAAATGAAAAGCAAAATATAACTTGTTCCTCTACACTGCCAGATTTATGTGGTTGACATTCTTTTCACCTTACATTAGAACCTAACATAGCTATTATGAACCTAGAATTTATGTCTTAAGATTTAAAATATTTGTTTCTATATTAGATAGTTAAAATTATTTATAATTTAACTAGGGTCCTTCCATGGGTCTAAACCTCGATCCTCCGCCCGGTCTTTCCCTGGCCTAGAGAATCTTCAAGTTTTATTTCTGCTCGTTTGAGGTCTTTTCGTCGAAGTGATGCTGACCGCATAGTGTGACGTGCAGCTTCACAAGAAGTAGTAAAAACCTTAATTGTGGCCAGCCAATTAGCCGTGTAGGTTGCGAAATAACCATAAACCACTGCTGAGAATTTCAATTCCGTGTGACAGTGTGAAACAGGCATACAAGTAGGCCCTATAATTTCCTATCTTACCTATCTATCAACTGTCTACACTCTACGATCCACACCTATAAATAATAACTACGCTGAGTGAACCAAGCATATGGACCGATTGTTAAGCAATTAACTAACTGCGTCACAATATCAGACCCATTGCTTAAAGAGGAATTTTAGAGTTTCATAAGGCCATTGCAAAAATAAGTTAAGCGGAACTCTTTTAAAAACAACCAGACCACCCCAAGCTATTTATTTGAATACTTACTAACCATTTTATCTGAGATATCTAAAATTAATTTTCCGGTAAATTTTTTTAAGAATAAACCAATAAAATCATGGCTTAATAATAACATTAGAAAAATGCGTGACCATCTAAGGCTTCGTATTGAGTTTTGCCATATCATTCAATCAAAAGCTATTTTAATGATAAAAAGTGAATATAAGTGTAGATATAAAACTCTTGTAACAGGGGCAAAGATGAAACGCCATAGGACGCTATTGAAAATAGTGCAAACCCAGTAATACATGTTGGGATCTAATTAATTCAAAACGTCCTCTAAAAATTGATGGATTGTCATGTGATCTGAATTTACAGGTGTTACATCAGGTTTTTTCGTTAATGTGGGTAATAGAATTAAAAGCGAATTTGAAAACAAAGGCTTTCTTAGTGAAAAGTTGTGTTCTGATAACAACAAATCAATGTCGTCATCAACTCCATTTCGCTTTTGACTTGTCAGTTATAATGAATTTCGAAATACTATTAAAGGTTCAAACTGTACAATTTTTTGAGCGAAATAATATGTTCCATTTTGGACAGTTTGGTTTCAGAGCAAAAAATCTACGACTGAATCTCTGATCTATTTAATAAACAAAATTATATAGGGCACTGAAAATAGCATTTATTGATACAGTTTTTTGTGACCATGCTAAGGCATTTGATTGTATATTCCACACACATATTAAAATTGTAATATATTTGAAATGTTTGCACTGAATGTTGACTTGAGCAAACAAATTTGCATTTATAAAGTATGTAATAGCTTTGAATTTGAATAATTTTAATTCGCTTTTGACAGTGGGGTTAGATTTGTTCCTAGAAAAGTCATGTATTAGGTGGTTTTAGAACATAGTTAGGGTCCCCATATTAGTACTTGTGCATCCTGGGGCCAGGACCGATGAGGTCCTATATTGAAAATTTCAATAAGACTTCGGTGGTGCAAAATTGATACACACATATAATTGCTATGCTGATACCTATACTATATATTTACTGTTCTTTAAATGTGCAATTTGTCATTATATAGATAATGTTCCCCTCCTCTCAATAAATAATGAATTATTTTGAGAAAAAAGCAAATAAGTTAACAAAATAATCGATAAAATGTCCTACTAAACATAATACCCTTATAGCCGCCCCTCTCGTTTCCTTCGATCCAAATCGTAACCCCTTCTCAATTCTCTAGGCGCCACTGAACATAATCTGCGAAAGCTATATTTTTCTCCTCCCGACAAACATTCATTACTTAGAACAATTTCTGTCCCCTCCGGCCAATTTAATCAATTTGGATTAGCAACCGAAATCGGTGTTTCCCTATTTTTCACCAATTACGTTGTTTTTGTAGCCTTTGTGACATCAAGAGCTTAATGAAGACATAGTTTCTGATATAAACAACATAATATATTTTCAGTATAGTCCCGACGAAAATTAGAACAAGTTGCAATATTGCTGCAAAATATTTAGTGTATTGGAATAGTCTTTTAATACCCTTAGCGATGAACATTTTAAGTAGAATAGAATAGAATAGAAAATCATTTATTATGTAATTAAATAATATGATCACACAAAAGGTAACATTCGCACGGGCTTTCTTCTATGCTACCTGATCAGGTCTAGGTAGGTAGCCAATTATATTAGATAAAGGCATAAATGCTTAAATAAATCGATAAATAAAAAACCATAAATAAACTACAATGCACGAAGTGCTGGAGCAAACAATTGTTGCTAATGCAACGTATTGCAAAGCCGCTGACTCTTAGCATAAAAATGACAAGCGAGTTATTTACATTTAGATGAAATACATCAGAGTTCAGCAACTCTACAATCGGAAAGGCAACCAAATCCCTGAACTTGGATGTATGGCATAGGGGTATGTGTGACAGTTTTCGAAAACTACTTGAGATTTTTATTTGGCCGTACCGGTCCACCATATAATGGTCCCGTAACTGGGGGGCCACTACACCCCCTTAAATACTTTGGAGGATCAACTGCTGTAGGCCCCACTTGCATCCAATTGAATTAATTTTTTTATGGCAGTGGCACACACACACTAAAGGGATATCCTATGGCATTCAATGAGCGGTGTGTCTGCAAAAATGTTGATTGAATAGCTGTAGGTTGCAGTTTGAGAGAAACAGATGTCCTGGGAGTGGGTTCCACAGTGATGCAGTGCGCCGGACAAAGGAGTCCTTGTAAAGCGATATTCTAGGTGTTTCCAGTTGTATGACGAACGGGTGCGCTCTTGACTATCTGACAGGCGTTGCTGGGGGCGGGATGAATCGGGCCAAATCTTGGGAACATCTGTTGTGAAGACATCTGTAAAACAGGAAGATCTCGGTCACATGTCTGCGGTGTTCCAGACTATCAAGATCACGGGTCAACTTCGGATCGCCGACGCACAGCTCTGTTCTGAACGAAATACAGTAGCTTTAGGGTGTGTTTGGGTGCGGCACCCCAGATGTGTGAGCAATATTCTGAGCATAACCTTATGTGCGCTTTGTAGAGCAAGAGCAGTTGTTGGGGCATGTACAGTTTTTGTGTTGCGAAATAGTGCACCAAGCTTCTGCGAGGCTGATTTTGTGATGTTAGCAACGTAATCAAGGCAGGGCATATTGCTGTTGACCGAGACACCCAGTAGTCCGATTGACGAGGACGAAGAAATGGTCGATCCTGCCATAATGATGTCAGGGCCCGCCGTATTGGCTTTCTTGGTAAACGTGGCTGCTTGGGTTTTTGCTGCATTCAACTGGACCAAATTTCTATCTCCACAAGTTCAAACTTTCTCCAAATCTTGATTAATTATTGAAATCTGTTCTTGTCTGCAGTGATAAGTCTTAGTCGCTGGTAAAGGTTATTCTGATTTAAATTGGGAGACAAGGGTATTGTTATCTGCAAAACTGTAAACAGAATTATTGGTTTCGGTCAGCAGGTCATTAATGTAGATGAGGAACAGAGTTGGGTAAAATATTGCGCCCTAAGGCACGCCCGGTGGTATATGATCTTAGGCATATATGTTAGCTTTAACAATGTCTAACAGGGACATTACAATGCTCTGTTGAAATTGTTTGCTCCTCGAGACAATCATATTTAAACAAGCCCAACTTTTAAAAATAGGTTTGCAAAACCAAATAAATGTATTTACTTTGTAACAGTGCATAAGTTTCAGCGATAAATATTGAAGAAGGAGACATATTAAGTACTGTCATGTTAGACGTTAATTATTCACTTTGCTTGATCTCAATATTTGTCTCAAATTAGCCGTAGTGGAAAGTCAACATAATAGGAGTGAAATGTTAAATAGGAAACATACATTTTGTTGAGAGATCAGTATAAAAACCCAACCTCCATCATCAGCAGGAAAATTGGAGGATACCTGTAGGCAATTGTGGAGCATCGACTATGTGTAGTAAGTATTGGCCTTGGAGGGCAGGAATGAGTAGAGCGCATCTACACTACACTAACTTCCCTAAAGCGTTCGATACTATAAATCATGATATTCTTGCCCTGATGATGATGTTCGGCACTCTCATAAGAACCCAGCATCCGCTTACATGGTAGAGCTATTTTCTGAGGTTCAAGAAAACGAGTAACTATGATTGCTGACAAAATTAAAGATTGCAATTTGCATGCTTTCAGCTTTCCATAGTAGTTAACAACTTTGACTATTTTTTCATTAAGGCATTTGCAGATTGAAAATACACAAGGATATGAATCACTAAATTTTTGAAGCCTAATTACTGTTTTGTTTATTCAAGCAATCCCTTATTTGTAAAATAACTTGTTCATTTAATTTACACAGGCGGACAGTTTTATGGGCACCTGTGTGGCTTCAGTTAATATAATGAAGGAAGAGTGTGTAAGCTTTTAAATTAAGATAGTCAAGATGGCGGACAGTGATAGTGGTGACGAAGTTGCTGCCGAATATTATTGAAAATGTGCAAGAAACGCTAAACCAGTAGTGAAATGTATTAAGTGTGAAACTGTTTTTCACGCGGTTTGTGCAGTTCGCGCGAAAGGAACGAAAGTTGTGGGTTTTAACATACTTTTGCGTTCAACGTGCAATGATCAAGAACCGGCCAAAAATATGGACTTGGATCAACTTATTAAGTCCAATGAATTATGTCGTTCTACGATTGATGGGGTGCTTTGAAGCTTTTGGTGACGAATTTAATAAAATCAATGAGAAAATTACTAACAAGGAGTCAGAGGGGCAGCTCATCAGTATTGCCAACACAAGTGTCAATCAAGATTGCGCAGAAAAGGAGGGCAGTACCTACGTCTGTGATTAGCAGTGAAAAGAGGAAACAACAAAATGCCGCTGTAAATAAACAAAGTAACAACCTTGGCACTTTGGTAGCTAAGGCCAGCAGAAATAAAGAAGAAAAAACCAATAACCTTAATTTCAAGCCGCCAAATCGAAAACAAAACATTCAATATCAAAGACCTAAACATAATATCGTTAGAGGAAATGGACATTTTGAGGATATGGAAAATTTTGCCAGTTAGTCAGCTCAAAACATGAAACCTCACATTTATTTGGGTAAAATAAAAAACGGAATATCTGCTGAATTTATTAAGGCGCATGTTATAAAACACTTTGTAAATATTGGAAGTAATATTATTGTAGAGGCTCTGCCTGTTAAAGGAGATAATCAGTCTTTTAAGTTAACACTAGATGCTGTATTTAGGGACAGAGTTATGTCTCCTGAAATTTGGCCAGTGGGTGTGATCTTAAGAAAGTTTTATGTTTGATCTAATAACAGTAATGCAAATAATGCCTCCCAGGTTTTTCCCACGCCAGTGTCGAGCTGAACTCGAATCAGCTGTCGGTATTTTACCAAAATGTAGGGGGTATTAGGGCTCAGCTTCCCATTTTGCAGCAGTCAATGAGGATTTGTCCATATAGTGGAGATGTTAGAAGTGATAAACTTCGTGGTGGAGGAGTGCTTATAGCTATTAAGAAGTTCTTAGGGGCAAGAAGACTGGTAGTTCCTGATTATCAGGTCGAGCAAGTATTTGTGTATTTTAAATATGACAGAAAGCTTTATATATTTGGCTGTTTTTATATTCCACCATCGTCAGCTATTGATGTATATACGGATCATTGTAGCACAATTGATTTTATTTTTGAAAAATTTGTTGATGTTCAGTTATTTATTTTGGGAGATTATAATCTGCCAGATGTATCCTGGAGTAATGATAATTTAGGTTTAGTGCAACCTTTCCTGCAGGAAGTCCGGCGCTTACACTGGTGAACGGTTTTAGAAGTCATAATCTTTATCAACTAAACACAATAGCAAATAGTCGATCTTTTTTTTCTGGACTTTATGTTTTCTAGTGTGAGCGATGTGACTGTCGCGAGGGCGGTGGATTCGCCTTTTCCTGACAGTGTACATCACAGTTCTATTGAGGTCAATCTAGTATTGGGGGACCATTCTGAAGAGGTAAGGTATGAAGAATATTTCTTTGATTTTAAAAAGGGCAATTATGAAGGTGCAAATGATTTCTTAGCAACTATAGATTGGTGTTCATTGCTTTTGAATAGGGATATAAATGAGTGAGTGGAATTTTTTTTACGATATCCTGTATTCTGTTGTGAATTTATTTGTTCCTGTGAGGAAATTTAAAACCTCAACATTTCCTTCGTAGTCTCATAATAAAAAAGATAATTGCACATAAAAAGTTCAAAGCACATGAGGACTATGTACACTATAATATCTTTGCTGAATTGCGAAGGCGGTGCGCTGAGCTTGAACAGATATGCAATACAAGGTATATTGAGAGGGTTGAGGAAGACATGAGAGATAATCCTAGATCATTCTGGACCTATATTAATGGCCTGAGGAAATCGCATAGCCTTCCACTATGTATGACACACAATGGCTTGGAGAGCCATGATGTAAACCAACTATGTAATCTCTTTGTCTTATAGTTTTCAACTGTTTACTCTGATGATCGGGCAGGGAGTGTTACTTACAAGAATATTCCAATGCTGGTGGGCGTCAGGAGTTACGGTTTCTCTACGGGACAGGTATTTGAGGGTATAACCCGGCTACCCTCCAAACTATCCACCGGTCCAGATGGTATACCATCATTTTTCTTGAAAAAATGTATTTTCACAATCTCTATACCTATTCAAATGCTCTTTAATTTGTCACTTAGTGCAGGCCAATTTGCTGATTTTTGGAAACTTAGCTATCTTAAACCTATATACAAAAACGGACCAAAAACTGAGGTGGAAAACTACCGAGCAGTGGACAATCAGTCTGAAATACCTAAGCTCTTGGACAGGCTTGTCTGTGAGAGATTGTCATGGGATATGAAACAGGTAATTAACTTGGAGCAGTTTGGGTTCTTTAGGGGAAGGTCCACTGAGACCAACTTGGTGCTGTATGCAAATTTCATTTTGAATCAAATGGAAGGGGGATGGCAGGTTGACTCTGCCTATAGTGACTTTTCTAAAGCGTTTGACAGGGTCAACCACCATCTACTCTTTCTGAAACTTAAGGCGATGGGAATTAAAAATCCGCTTCTATCATGGTTCAGGAGCTTTGTGACTGGCAGGTCTCAGATAGTCAAAATCGGCAGTTCTGTGTCCAAAGAGATACATGTTCCATCCGGTGTTCCCCAGGGATCGCACTGTGGCCCTATCCTTTTTAGTCTTTTCCTGATTGACCTTGGCTTCTTTATGCCCAACCAGAGCAAATTTTTAATGTTTGCTGATGACATTAAATTTTTTCGACCAGTAAATTCACTTAGAGATGCTCTTCTTCATCAGGAAGACATCTCCTTCTTCTCTGATTGGTGTAAACTTAATAAAATGGACCTAAATGTTAAAAAATGTCAACAAATGTCCTTCGGCAGGAAACAAAACCACATAGTTTTTCAGTATCGAATTGACAACAATAATCTGGAGGTGTCTTCAGAAATAAAAGATCTTGGAATTCTCCTCGACCACCAACTTACCTTTAACTCTCATATTGAAGCGATTACATCACGCGCCTTAAAGATCTTGGGGTTTGTTGGTAGGCAATCGTGTGAATTCTCCATACCCATTTTTAGACTATTGTACTGCTCTCTGGTTAGATCCATCCTGGAGTATAGTTCTTTCGTGTGGTCTCCTTCTTATCGCACACATATTGATATGTTAGAGCGAGTGCAAAATAAATTCTTACGAATTGTTGGGTATAGCATGGGGCTTCAGAGAGAGGAGTACTTATATGAGTTTTTGAGATCTGAACTGGGGTTGCTTTCTTTGGAAGACAGGAGGACTTGTGCAGATTTGTGTTTCCTGCACAAGATTGTGAACTCTGTAATTGATTGTCCTGATCTGTTGAGGTTGATCAATTTAAATGTACCGTCTAGGAGTACTGAAACTTTTAAAGTGCCATTTCACATGATCAACTATGGTCAGAGTGGTCCCCTGGCTAGATTTGCTAGAACATTCAATTTTTTCCAGGACCTTCTTGGTATTTTTGGTAAATCAATTGAAAATTTTAAAAGTGATGTTAGAAGGCTGTTTTAGATAAGTTGATTTTATGTAAGTATTTTAACTAATTTTGCATTGTCTATTATTGTTTGATTGTATAGTGAGATATGTAAAGTGGTTTATCCGTGGAGAAATAAATAATAATAAAATATAATGCTATCAAAAATGTTTTTAATTGTAAATGATTCCGACACAAAAAAAAGTTCCCATGTTAATTAAGACTTAATAAGACCAGTTAAAAATCTGTGCTCGTATTTGTGTCATTAATAATTTTACTCACGCAGTCATAGCCTCCGTAATTGCGCTTTTCCTGAAAAGTTTCCACAGTTTCAAAGAACTCGGATCTCGGCACGTACTCCTTGCTTATGACCATTTGCTAAATTGTCATAAGCGGGCAATTTGTTTCTGGCTTTGGTTCCTGAATGGAAACTATTATCATCACGAATAATTTCATGTAAAAAAAGAATCTGATGCTAATTTCTATTAAATTAGAAGCAGGTAATTCAATTTTCAAAACACTTCTAAACCAGGTAGACGATGTGGTCTTCAGAATTGTTGATTAAAAATATCATTAATTTTAAATAGACCGGACACGAAAAAAAGCCGCCATGTTAATTACAGTATAAAAGGCTTCTCGTAAAATCTGTGCTCTCATTAAATATGTCATGAATAATTTTATTCGGGCCCTAATAGCTTCCAGACTATCCACGGAATTACCGCCCGGTCGAAGAGTTTTTAAAGTTTGAAAGAGGATGCGCTTTGCCATGTACGGTACGTCTCTTTCCATTTACTTAAAAGCCGGAAATGGATGCTTGTAAACACAAGGTATACCCGGAAGCAATACTCTATCCAAAAGAATCATTATACTGTACGTTTTAACCACAGGGATTTCAATTAAAATCGGAGAAATATGTGTTGCTATATATTATGTAGAAAACGCATTGGAATGGAATGTACTCAAATGTAAGGAGAACTTCTAATTAGTTCTCATTGCTCCAATGGCCATATTTGCCAAACTGTAACACGAAGTGCCTTGGGTCAAAATATGTCTTGTCACTGGAATTAATTATTATTTGTGATCCATATTAGCCTCACGCCTTATTGATTATTTTATCTGTAGATATTCGCATGACAAATTCTTCTGCATAGTCAGAGGAAGACATGAAGCGGGGTACGAAGACGGGTGAATAACAGGCTCACTCCATTTGAAAGGCAACAAGATTGCATGGCATACAATATTCTACGTTATGCGACAGTACTTTTCACCCACTATAAAATTTTGAAAGATTTATCGAATATAGTAGTTAATGCCAAAATTTTGCTCCGAAATAGTAACATTACAAAATAATAATAAATTTTTAGTAGTCTTCATAGTCAGCAACAAAGTTTTCACAGTCTTTGAATGAATGATCTTAAGGAGCAATAATACACTGGGACCTGTCTATTGTGTCCCCCTTCCTTGGTACTTCCGTTGATGTGATTCTCAATCAGTGTACCTCATCCAGCTTCAGTGCTTTGATAAAAGCAAGTAGTCTGGATCGTTCTAGGGATGGAAGTTTCTCCTGTTCGACGATGCAGTACCCTAAGCAAGCTATTCGCTTGTTCGCAACCGCCTCACACTTTGTGAGAAGGGATCTCCAGGTTTCCTCTCCCTCCCCATAAAACCGAGAACTGTTCTCTTTTTCAATTTCTATTCTGTCCAGGTGCCTTCTCAACCGGCAGTGGCCCGTAAAAAAGCCGATGAGGATGCCGAAATCATTCTTGCTCAGTAAGGCTTTTTGATCTTCCTGGGTGAGGTAGCCCTAGAAACATCTTTGATTGCCCTAACCCTAGGAGACGTTCCCATGGACTGATCCATCTGGTTCGCTCTAAAGGGATATCCTATGGTTCGTTTAGCCCATCTAGGCATTTCCATACCATTCTGGAGCTGATTGTTGGTGAGCTCAGTGTTTTGATGTCCGCTTGACTATCTGAGAAAATGAAAATTCTTTCTTCTGTTTCTGTCAAGGCTCAACTGCGCACATCTTCCTTTGGCGTTAATTTCCGCCTGGAATGTGATTGGGTATTTTCCCATTGCCTCGAAAAATTTGGTTCCTGGCCCAAATACTCCGGCTCCGGTCCCCTGTTCACTTTTAGACCCATCTGTACCATTTTATGGCATCTTGCTGCAATGTGAGAATGTCAGTGGTATTCTTTTTGCTGGCGAGGTTAATTGGTTGCCGGCAAGTATAGCATTGGTAAGAGTTGTTTGTCTTCTTCTGACATGGACACAATGAACTCGGCTTTTTCACTAAGACGTTCATCCTTTGATGCTGATGGTTCCTGCCTAACGTCGTCTCCAAGAGCAGTTTTGATGAGGGTTTGAAGTTTTTTGTCCAGTTTTGTATTTTCAAGCATTTTCCGCATAAGCCAGTTCTTTGATAAATAAACGCCTGCATATTGGGGTAATATTTTTGTAATGCAAAAATAAGAGCTACGTATTATTTGTTGATACGTCACCACTCTATAAAAAACTGCCAACAGCCATTGACAAGTAAGATGACCTGAAGAATTATTGGTACATTTAATGTCGAGTGTATCAACGCCCCCTTTGGTCGCATTATAGATCGATATTATTTCAGGCAGTTTTCTCTCAAAGTCTGTCGCTTGTCTATGATGTGATGAAGATACCAACAAGATAGCTTTTTTTGGGGCATGAGAATTTTTAATAAAGTTGTTATCCGAGAATCTGTACAAAAATTCAGGAGGAATTTTCTGCTTATTCTTTTCAATATGTCTGTAAACATTGTGCCTTTTTTCTTTAATTCATGAATGACTTCTATTGATGAAAATCGGTTATCGCTTGTAATATATTTGTTGCTTTTTTTTTCAGCAGACTTTACTAGGCACAGAACTGCCTGCGTGCATCTCTGAAGTTTTCTTCCTTCATCAGTTAATATTTTCCCATCGCTATTTTTACCAGCATAGATGTGTAACAGTCCGATTTTGCCAGTGTCAAATATTTTTAAAATTTCATCTATATGCCGCATTTAGGAAAAAAGATGCTGTATTTTCTATTCTTCGAATTATTAATTCTAAATTTATTGATTCGATTTGCTGTTAATACGCTTCAAATTGCCGCATGTCTTAATGTAAATTAACTCTATTCTAAGTATGGGCTAACGATATATTTGTATTAGCATTCATTACACGTTGTGACTCGATTTATTTTAGTTGATAAGCAAAGCACATTGATATTAGAATAGCTTGGCTTGATTTATATTACATTATCGTGGAACAGCCAGCAAACCGTTTTATATTTTTAAGAATTCTGTTAATAAAACCCACAAATCCGCTGCATTTAACTCGTCGATCATTTTCTCTGGAGTTAATTTTTTTCTATTGCTTGTGAAGCGCGTGGAGGCCATGACGCTAACGGTTTTTTTCATTATTTTTAGAGGCTTTCTACGTCCGTCATATAAGACCGAGTCCGTCGAATTTCCCTTAGCCCTCACACACACTAACGAGGTAATTATTGCTACAGTTTTTGCCTAAATTAATGATTTAATTGCTTATCTGTGTTACCTTTTTTTTGTGCATGGTCCGCCATTTGCCGCATGTTATCTTTTCTACTCAATTTAATCTGATCCGAATTTTTATTTTAATGTAACTTTAATTTTGATCGTATGGGGAAGTTTATATCTTCTTTGAGGGGTGATTCATCCCTATTTTTGTTATATTCAAGTTGTCTGTACCTTGGTACCTCTTTTATTTGCTGATGGTCATTGCAAGTTCATGGATTTTTTTTTCTGGGGGAATTTGTTTTATAAGAAAAATACATTTATGCAAGGGGGGGCTATGGTTTTTATTAAAGTAAGGGGGTTTCGTCTAATGCGCACTGGGTTATTTCGGGGTTTTACTGGAGGGCCACAACTTTTACTAGCAGGCGAGAAGCAGATCTTACCAGCAGGTTACCACCTTTGCTAGCAGACCACAAGTTTACTAGCGGGATTCAACTTCGATTAGGGGGCCACAGTCCAATTATCAGCCCATCTTGACACCGAGCTATCGAGACCTCGGCTAGATCTTCCCCTCGGGGCCATTGAGTGGCAGTACCTGAGGTGCCCGGCGCCTCCACCAGAGTCGACGACCGGATTTGGGTATCGTACAGAAGCTTTATCTTTCATGAATTCATTTCTTTTTTTTTTTAGTTTAATATAATCGCTCTTAATTTTCCTTCTTTTAATATAAATCAAACATTGACCGCCAAGCCCTGAGATAGCTCATTCATTTTATTTTCAATTATTCACTGGTTTGTCGGACAGGTTAATCTAATTGCTCTGAAGTTTCTCTCTTTTAAAGATAAGTCAAGCATTGACCGTTTCAATAATTTTATTCCTTTCATTCATTTATCGAGTAACATAACCGCTCTAAATTTTCTTTCTTTATAATATAAGTCAAGCATTGATAGCCAAGCTTTCAACAGTTTTATTCTAATTTTATTTCTTTTATTATTTTATCGAGTCATTTGATTTAATTATTGTGGCCGTTCATTGTTACCTATTATTATTGCTACATTTAAAATCGGTGCAGCTATTAGCGCACGCATACCTAGTTGTAATTAGCTTAGTTAACCTCAACGTGATCACTTCGGTTAGTAGTATTTAGTGCATTTAGTTGTAAGGCATACAGAACCGAGTATTAACAACAGAATTGGTCTCCGTGCAATCACCATATTTTACCTATTAGTAGTTAAATTTAATAGTCATTTAACATTCTTTTGGTCTTTAACTAACAACATCTCCATTTAATTTGCCATTTTACTCCAGATAGATTGTTGCTGTGTTTTCAAAAGAAAAGAACTTAGTAGCAAATATATTGTTCCTTAAAGTTTAGATTGTGTTTTCTTGCTAAGTTAAGCTTGAGTACCTTTTGATTTAATAAGCCAGCCTATATTCTCGTTTTTTTGTTAGGTTGGAATTAAGTACCTTTTGATTTAATAAGCCGGCCTAGCCACCCTGCACAACACCAGCGGAGCTTTTTCAGTTTAGTTGGACAGAACTGGTGGCGCTCTAACGACCCCGCTACCGGGGCCGGGCATTTGCAATGCGACTCTCCGGGACTAGGTTTCTTTTTAATTGGAAAAAATTTACTTTTAACTTCAATCAGAAAAACGTTTTGCTGATGTAACCATTGAAGATATGAGTTTCTAGTATCTGTCAACCACAAAAGTTTCAGATTATATTTCGCCGGATTACTGGGAATATATATTTAAGAGAACACCGCCCTCTAAAATTAATCATAATTTCATCAATGCATAGTGGTTGAAATATATTTGTGAATTGGTGACAAAATATCTAAATGTCGCTACATGTCCTTGCAGACAAAGATCAGACTGTTAAGATGCTATACCATTACTATATGGCAGCACAGGTTTGGACATTGACAGAGCCCTCTAGTAAAACCTTAGAGCACTCGAAGTGGGGTTGTATAAAGGGTAAAAAGGGTAAAGATCATGAGGGATGGACCTTTAGGCGGCCTTGCACATAGGCCACCAATTGAGCCCGTTGCGCCCCCGGCGAGACCTACAGTTTATTGTGAGTTTCGAACCACGGTCCTCGATTACTTTTAATCCTGGCCGTATCCCGCCCAAGGGCTTCTAACCGTTGGATTTTGGTACGAGCCTGGGCTATCTGTACAACTCCATCCATTGCCTCACCTCGAGTTCTTCCACCCTTGGTCGCGACACAACCTTAGTCGCTAGTGATCTACCGACTAGCAAATGTGTAACTGCACCCTTCAATTCCACTGGATATCCAATCTCATCGGCCTGGTTACCGGCGTGAATAAGGAGACTGGTGTAGATATATTTTACACTTGCCTGCGGCTCCGCTAAATTTCAGAGCACCAAATTTTTACAAAGTATGATGCCCAGGGGGTTGTATACACGTATCCTAAAGATTTTTTGAAAAGACACGCCATTATCCATCCTTGAGAGAGCAGGTAAAGAATAAGTGCAAGCTGGAATAAGCAGGGCATTTTATGAGAAACGGCCAGAGACATAAGTTGTTACAGCTGATTTCACATGGAAAAAATATAATGGCTAAAAACCATTAGATCAGGATTCAACACAACAAAGATTGGGCTCCTCGGCAAGGTAAGAATTGCCATGCTGCTGATCGCCAACATTCCAAATGGATATGCACTATTAGAAGAAGAATGTGAAGACAGAGCTTTCTAGTAAAAACTCGGAGCCTTCGAAGAGGGATTGTATACACGTATCCTAAAGATTCCTAAGAGAGCAGGTAAAGAATAAGTGCATGCTGGAATAAGCAGGACATATTATGAGAGACGGCCAGAAATATAACTTGTTACAGCTGATTTGACATGGAAAAAATATAGTGGCTAAAAACTCTAGATTCAACACAACAAAGATGGGCCTCCTAGACCCAGTACGCATTGTCATGCTGATCGCCAACATTCGAAATGGATATGCGTCAGAAGAAGAAGATGAAGATATTTAAATAAACAATTCTTCCCACGAGCTACTTAAAATAAAAACTTCAACTTTAAAGAAAAGCCTATAAATTTTCCTTCATATCTGTCACGCATTGTTTTTATTCCGTGACGCCACGCCTTGATTAGCCTGCAGGATCCGGAATCGCTCTACGTCAGGTGAGAAGAGATGATAAAGAAAGCACTTCGGATAAACAATAACAACGTATATTGGTCAAACTTAAAGAGAAAATATCAACAATGTTTATCGGTCAGAAATGTTGATAAGATTATATTATACCCAAATACTAAGGTGCGCATGCTTTCTCGATTGAGGTGTGTTTATGAATTGTTTATAAATCTTTGGTCACTGTTTTATAAATATAGTTTTTCTTAAGAGTTTGTGTTGTGTTTTATTTATAGTTAGTTTGGGTTAGATTCACTTAAACTTCTACTTAGTTTGCACTTAAAGTTTGCACTTGAAATTCACTGATTTTTACTCTTAAAATTATCTTTTAATAAATCTCCTGTAGATTCGACTTGTAATACTAAGGGAAGACAACCCACGAGTCCGCGGGCAATGTGCTCGAGCAAGACGACTCAGGTAAGGGAATTGAGCCCGCGAGCAGTGTGCTCGAGCAAGACGACTCAGGTAAGGGAATGAGCTCGAACAAAACGATTCAGGCGTATTTATATCATAAAATCTGCTAAGCGTTAAATGTTTAAGGTTGAAAGTCGCTCGTGTTGCCTGCTAGCGTTGTTTATCGTTTGACTTTAATGTTTATATAATAATTTCCAAGTTCAAGTTCAAACGTAGGACAGGGTGATATTTATTTAGTAGTTTATCCATTTTAGTAGTTCACAATATGGTAAACAATCATCTCATTACTTGGAGCATGGCTAAGGAACGGTGGCAAGAAAAGGGAACGTAATGCAAAGGAAAGTAGTGCCAGGCGGCAAAAATGGAGAACTTGTGTGGAGCCACTTGGATGCAAGTCGATATTCATATATCAGGATGCGATTTATATTTTCAGCGAAAAAATTCTACATAATATAGTATTTCCCAGATTACAGAAATCTAGAAAATTCAGCAAAATTCTCAGCTAACAAACACTTAAAATAAAAATTGCTTTAGTCACCACTATTTCTGCAAACTATTCCAAGTGTACCTATGCAGTCTATAAGAAGTCGCTGCTTCAAAAAATAACATAAAGAGTCACATAACGAAACTTAAACCTACAAAGAAGTCGTTACAAAGCATGTATATTTCAATACGCTTCGATATCAGAACAAAAATATCCGACTGAAGTTAGAAACAAATCAGGCGAAGGAATAATAGACTTGGCAAAGTTTGATTTCGGAACGAGATGTAAATTCTTTGTTTGCCAAATTCCAATTCCATTTAAAGTAAAAGGATTTGCGAAGAACAGTTTGAATTGCGATCGTCGAGCTACTTGGAAAATGATAGCACGAACGTTATGATTAGAATAAAGCGATGCCCGAGATGGAGCCTTAAAAGTATAAATTGTGTGGTAAATTGTTACTTTGTTTGTAATGGTTTTAGCGTAATAAAAATACGGGTTGGTAGCTATACTGAGATATTTTATGAATCGCTTTAAAGAATGTGGGTGGTAATGGGGAACTCTCAATTGGCTACTTGGACGGCAGATAGTTTATCAATGATTTTATCCGAAAAATGGTATCAAAAGTTCGTCAAGAGTTTGCACAGCTCATTAATTGATATGAAATATCCAACTATATACCCACTTTTAATTTTAAAAATTAGTTTTTTTGTTTATTTTGCGTTCGTATTTGTTTTATATGTTAATGGTAATGTTAATGACATAAATTTGGTGGTAAATGATTGCACGTTGTCTTTATATGCAGATGATGCTTCAATAATTAT
>MU186206.1:41796-95037 GCA_016904865.1 Pissodes strobi | reverse complement strand
ACTTCTAGTTTTAGAAGATTAGAAATATAGAATAAAAACAAATAAGTTGAACTAATCAATGATTTTTTTAGTTTAAATATAACAATGTTGCACGAGATTATTTAACATGTTAATCACAGCAGAAGAAGTTTGCAAGAATTATTTTAAAAAATATATTGCAGTGAAAAAGAGAAATCTAATTTTAAACCAGACATCCCTTGTCTCTGTTTAAACATTTTTAATGGTTTATGGTTAATTCCAAGTCCGTGTAAATGTTAGCCCTGTTTCAAACATAATAAAAAATGAATGTACAAAAAATATGTCGATGCTCGTATAAACTTCAGCACGCTTCCGCGTTTTACTGCGCACGACGTAATCGTGCTACAATATTTCGACGAGCGTTCCCCCGCCTGACGAGTCCAGGGTTTGCGTTTTGAAATGGTTTACCCATGTCTTTACGGTGCAATTAATTGCTTTCAAGTGCTCTGGTGGTCAGATGTTGGGCCTGTGATACGACGCGACGGCCCGGGTTCGAGTCCTGTTGGTGTTTTTTTTTTCTATTTTCTTGAGGTTATGTTTGTATCACTGTGAAACTCACTTCCAGGACATCTGTTTCCCCCTAATTACAACCTACAACTATTCAAGAACCGTGTCAATCAACATCTTCGCACACACACCGCTCGTCGAGCGCTATAGAATCTCCCTTTTGTGTGTGCCACTATCATAAAGGTTTTTTTTCTTCATTTTGGGCATACCTTGGGTTAGTTTTTGTTGGATGCGCCCCCGAAGCGAGCGGAGGGCCAGGTGGGAAGTGTAATATATATTATGCCGGGCATACACATTTGGCCAAGTTTGCCGGTGTTCGGCAAACTTTGACAAATCAAAGGTATTCGAGCAAGTCTTTGGTGCCGTCCACAAACAATTTGGCGAAACGTCCATCGTGTGGTTGCCATAATTGTACACAAATGATTCGCCAAATGTTTCGGCAAATATATTGGCCAATGTGTATGTCCCAGTCCGGCTTTAGACATTCTGATACAAATGCAAACATTAAACAACATGTGTTTGTGATAAGCGCACAAGCCCAGGACTCGTCAGGCGGTATCTGCGACGGAATGTATTTTGCAGGCTGTCTGTAACCGCTTGTCAAAATTTCGCTTGGTATTTACCATATATTTAGGAGTATTAAATATATGGTATTTACATCTTTACTTATCTAGCCGTTCCCACATGCAAACCTTTTTTTGGAACTATCCGGCCGAGTCCTCTCGCCTGACGAGTTCTTGGCTTACGCGCGTATATATTTTATTCTTAATTATCTACACGAGTCCTGGGTTTGCGTAAACCATATACGTAAAAAAGATTACATATATGGCGTAAATCGTATACGTATATGGCGTAAACTTTAGATTATAGGTAAGAGTAAGGATACCCCGCATGACATTAAGCCAATGTACTGAAATTGAAGCCTTTTCAGAGCGGCGGCCATTATTTATGTGGCAAACACATCTATTGTTGTGGCGGTGCTATTTTGTCAGTTTTTGAACAAAGAGAGATAAAAACTAAGATTCATAATGGTAAATTGTTCGGCATATGGTTGCAAGAGTCGAAGTGAGAAGAAGGAGCCTGGAATTTCATTTCACAGGTAATTATTGTCTGCTGACCTTGTAGTTTATTTGCATATTTCTTGTTTTAATAATAATGCATAATGTACACATTGTGTTACCTCTGAGCATATCATGGTAGGGATATTTATTTAATTATCGAGAGTAATCTGATACCCGATCTTGGATATTTTCAGTCATCAAATAATCAATAAAGCCATAAATCTCCTTCAAGGAGAGTCATTCAACAGAGGCGTAGGTAATATATTTTTTCTTCAAACGTCAGTAAATCCGTCATTACTCGACTGTGTAGGCGGCCCTAAAGTTTCGTTTTTCCTCCGCCGGAGCTTTACTTTTCACTTTTCCGCCGGCGGAGGTAAAAGTGTTGTCATAGCAACATAGATACAAGACAAACAGACAACAAAATAAGCGTCAACAACTCAAGATTTATTAAACTACAATTTGTATTTATCACTCAATTTGTGACTGCATTTCTAAAAATCACTAATTTAGGAACAAATTGGTTATTATTTAATCGAACTTACTCAATAACTGCTTATCAATACGGAATTAAAACGCAATCGGAGACGCAATCTTAAAAAAATAATTATTGTTGACAGTGTCCACTGACAGCTTTATGTTACATTATATTCACCGACACCGGTCTAAGCAAGGCCACCTACGACCGTGGTCTAAGCCGCCTTGCGAACCCATTTATCTTTAATAATAATTAGATATTATTACTATTGAAAAGAGATGTTTTTGCATTAATTTATCGACATTTGAAGAAAAAACAGCATATTTTATTTGGAGGAAAAGTTACTTTTCATGGCTTGCTCTCTATTACCAGCCTCACTCCGTTCGGCTGTTAAACACGAGCGCGCCATGAAAAGTATCACTTTTCCTCCATATAAAATAATATACTATTTCATACTCTACCTATAAAATGGTTATATTATTTTACGACTGAAAATTACTCTAACTTATTAATTATTATTTATTACTTATAATTTTAATTAATCTATTGAAGTTACCCAGTAATTTATGTGGCAGCTGGTAACAGGCCCTTTCCCATGTTATCTGTCCTCTTCTTTCCTCGTCTAAGGCGTAAAAACATTTTTGACAAATAGATGTCTATGGTCCAGCGCTTTGACATTCAGTCAGTGGGCCTCGTGCATTGTTGCCGATTGTCAGATAATTATCAGATTTTAACATAATTTGCCAGCATTCTGATAAAAAAAATTGAAGATTACATAATTATATGGCGAATCAGCAGGAATATATTTTGCTTGTCCCATTATTTTCATGTTTTAACATAATTTACATCAAAATCTGTTAATTTTGCTTTTGCATAATTACATATGCACTAAATTTTATTTCATGCCATCGGCAACACTGGCCGCAGTGGTATGATGTTGTGTTTCTGATACGGCGGCCAGGCTTCGAATCCAGTAGCGAGACATGCTTTTTTAAAGTTATGTTTGTAATACACTTTTTTTTTCTTGATTTTGGGCATGCGTTGGGTTAGTTTGAGTTAGTTTTGTTTGATTGCGCCCCGGAGCGAGCGGAGGGTCATGCGTGACGTGAAAAAGAAATATACTCGTCAGGCGGAAGGATTCGTATAGATTGTTAAGAATTAAATATCTGCCTTACGCGTGCGTTATACACATTTTTGACAAATAGATGTTTATGGTGCAGTACCAGAAAATTGCTGTATTTGTGATACGGCGGTCCGGGTTCGATTCCAGTGGCAATACCTGTTTTTGTTTTTAATTTTATGTTTTGAATAAGTTAATTTTTTCTTTATTTTGGGTATGCCGTGGGTTAGTTTTTGTTGGTTGCGCCCCCATAGCGATCGGAGGGCCATGGGTCAAGTGATAAAAATACAAATGTAAACATTGTGATCCACGCGCAAGCCCAGGACTCGTTAGGCGGAAGGACGGACGGATGGTTCCAAAAAAGGTATGCTTTCCCACATAGGAGAGGCTAAATATGGCGCACATGTTAATCCTAACCACAATCGTTTACGTTGGTAGATGCACAATGGGAAAAAACAAGTGATAAAAATTGGTTGTATATGCATAGCCCTCCGCTCGCTTGGCTCACTCCAGGGGCGCTTACAAACAAAACTAACCCTAACTAACCCACGGCATGCCTAAAATCCAGAAAAAAACATTTGCGCTATATTTAGCGTTTTTTAGTGTAGTATTTTAACTTCAGTGTCATCATCTTGCCACATTATTATTCTTGGTCTTGCTTGGATTACGTTTTTGGCGAGCAGCAAGCAATTTTAAGACAAGGTCAGTTGTCCGGTCGGTTCTTCGCCCATTGTCCGTTATCGTTACAAAATTTTCAAGTATGCCCCATAAATTGGTCACAAGGGGCTTCACTTTTTTTTTTAACGACTTTTGGGTGAAAATGGGCGTGGCCCCAAAATTTTTCTGTATACTTTTCATACTCTACCTATAAAATGGCTATATTATTTTACGACTGAAAATTACTTTAACTTATTAATTATTATTTATTACTTATAATTTCAATTAATTTATTGAAGTTACCCAGTAATTTATGTGGCAGCTGGTAACAGGCTTTTCCCATGTTATCTGTCTTCTTCTTTCCTTGTCTAAGCAGCTCACCTGTAAGTGAACCGAAATGGACCATTGATTTGTATAGGAGTGGATAAGCAATAAATAGATCAAACATGGCAAATTTACGACCGCGAATTGTAAACAAAGAGATTTCAATTTGGACTTGCGCATTAGAAAATTAGTAGGAGCTAGCTGTTGCACCGTGAAGGTAAATAGGCAGGCCCGGACTTCGAAAGTGATTATTTCACCAAATATTCGGTAGAGGAGTCTTGCCGATTGTGAAATGGGCCCCAGTTAGCATAGTGAAACAAACAATAAGGTATAAATAAGTAATACTTATAATAACTAGACTTACTTGAAATAGGAAATCCCGGGTATTTTGCCTCTACTACTACAAAACACATCCATACACTTTCGGGATTCTATTTTGGCAGCATCGCCCATTGTTTATGTGCGTATTGTTCAATTTAAACGAAAATCAAAATAGGGTACGCACAAACCACGAACGTGAACCACTAAACTAAAACTAATTAAGCAACTACAGACACTAGGTCCAAAGAAAGTAAAAAAAAAATAAAAACTCGAATTATTAACTCAAAACGCCGCGCCGTCAAAACGAAAACACGTCAAAGACAAAAGCCAAGTTCGATCCTGACCGACGCCTGCTGAGACGGCAAGTGTTTTAGTGCGCTTGACAAAACGATATCTTCTTTGTTTACGTTTTTCCATTTTGCGTCGATTTTGTCATGCGCAGAAACCTGTCTTTTCGCCCATAGGTTGTCACTTTTGAGTAGTGCGAGAGGCAGCTACTGCTTATCCACTCCTATACAAATCAATGAAATGGACCGGGATCACTTATATCGGTTCAGTAGTTTTGGGTATGTCTTGGGTTACGTTTGGTTTAGCCCCTGGTTAGTTTCCTTTTCTTGAGCTCCCATAGCGAGCGGAGTGCCATGCGAAAAGTGAAATATTACTTATTGTAATACGTGCCCGCACTTTGGATACACTATTTACGAAATATGGAGCAGCTTGCATGTGTTTCCGCGAATACATTCATAAAGAATCCCCCTTCTTTGTAGGTTTGTAACATTCGACCTTGATGGCAGCCAAAATCAAAGCTGTCGCGAGACACTCGTGTTATAATCCCGTTGCTTTACTGTTCTGTTATGTTCAGTTCCCCTTTCGGGGAACCAATGGCTCTGCTAGGCAATACGCCAGCACTGCCCTTCGTCCAGCGCTTAGGGAGAGGTAGAGCTACCCTTCTACATCCGTTACACGTTATTCCGGTTTAAAGGGCCTTATTCGGTGGGAACCTCCAATAAGACGGGCCTGTGCCCCTGGAAATTCCCGATCTTTACACAATTAAGCTAATGAACTGCACGGCTAGTGTCTTATGCAAAGGGGCTTCACACAATGTAGATATAACCAGTTGCTGTCCGAGAGACTTCCCACCTCCGCAGGGCCTACGCCCCGATCTCCTTCAGATCACGTAATCACGTGCAGGAATTTGGAAGAATCTTCTTAGGAATCGACCCTACATTAAGTGATCCACCCTAAACACTGTCCTAACCGGCCACGACTTCCCCTTTCGAACCGATGGCCCCCCTAACGCTTTCTGCCGTGAATCACGTGCACTTCCCGTGCGAAGTCAGGTTAAAAAACCAGGCTTCCTTCCCACGTCCGAACACCACCAACTCCAAAACGGAAGTGATTCCGTTGCTTTATTTTTATTTTTTTAAGGTTATGTTTCTAAACAGTCTTTTTTCTTGATTTTGGGTATGTCTTGGATCCCGTTGCTTTTTTTTAATTTTTTTTTAAAGGCTTTGTTTCTAAACAGTTTTTTTCTTGATTTTGGGTATGTCTTGTGTTAGCTCTGGTTAGCACTTGGTTGGTTTCCTTTTCTTGAGCCACCGTGCGAAGCGAGCGGAGGGCCATGCAAAACAAAGTATAACAAACCAACCTTGTTAAACTCAGGGCCAGTTTTTTACGTGCCTGTTAGTATTGCGAAGAGGATAACTTCCGTGATAATCATTGTTGTCACAATTGTTTCCATGGAAATTATCTTCTTGCTAAAGATAACAATCACATAAAAAACTGAGCCTCAGACGCGAAAAGTAAAATAAGATCTCAAATATAATAAGTTTGGCAACAATGGATCCTGGGTCGAAAATAGACAAGAGTCTAGCGACCCGACCAAATTTTCAATACCAAAGGCCACCTATACTATATAGGCTGGCCTTGCGTGGAATATATTCACAAAGGAGGGGGATTCTTTGTGAATGTATTCGCGGAAACACATGCAAGCTACTGTATATCGACTATAACACGGCTTTTATTAAATATATCCTGGTTTTTAGTTAAATAAAGCAACATATTTTGGAAAAAGTGCATCCAAAGTACGGGCACGTATTACAATAAGTAATATCACTTTTCGCATGGCCCTCCGCTCGCTGCGCTCGCTACGGGGGCTCAAGAAAAGGAAACTAACCAGGTGCTAACCCAAACTAACCCAAGACATACCCAAAATCAAGAAAAAAACTGTTAAGAAACTTAACCTTAAAAAAAAATAAAAAGAAAACAATGGGGTTTGAACCCGAGCCGCCGACGCCGATAAATGCCGCTGCTCAGTTCAGACCAGTGTTGCCGATCTGAATTTGTGAAATTACACGATGGGCTGTTCAAATTGCACGCTTTTACACGCTTTTAGTTTCACAAATACACACTTTTTACACACTACCTAATTTAAGTCATTCCTGTCTACCTACTGCAGTTTTGAGCCTTCGCGCATGCGTACGTGCTAATTCATATATTTTTCAGTTGTTTTTTCTTTTTATTTTGGGCATTGCCTTTGGTTAGATTGGATTAGTTTTGTTTGCTATCGCCCCCGGAGCGAGCGGATCAACCAACAAGCTCGGTTCGCACACATTTTACTCTTAACCATCTACACAAGTCCTTCCGGCTGGCCAAACCTGGGCTTGCGCGCGAAATTTTTTCACTTTATGCAATACCCTCATCTCGCCTCGCTCTCTCCGGGGCGCAACCAAATAGACCTAACTCAAATTTAAAATAAAGAACAAACATAACCTTAAAAAATATTTAAAAAAAGGCGAACGCGAGCTATCCCTTCACAAGCACATAATTTAACCACTGCAATTTCCTCGACCGTAAAGACATGTTTGTCAGAAATGTGTTTGTGATGCGCGAGCATGTCCAGGGTCTGTCAACCAAAAAATAAAAATGTGACACAAGACAGAGGTGAGAGGCTGACGTGTGATGTCACGCTGTCCGCTGTCAGATGTAATACTTGGGTTTGTATTCTGCTTTGACAAGGGAGGTTTTTGCTGTCACAACTGCCACGTGACAGTCGTGGTGGCTAGTGTTGCCACCCCTATTACAATAGTAATAGATCTATTACAATCGTGTACTTTCTATTACGCTATTTCCAAAGGAAAAATAATCTATTACTTTTTTCGTTACTCATGTTTAGGCTACCAAAAATTATTACAAGGATCTAGTTCTCAAATTCTTGATATTAAACACAAAAATTAAATAACAAATAACACTAATTTAAGCCGCACAATGCATAGCACAACGAATAAGTAAAACCAAAAACGAACAAACAACAAATTATACTATACATACACACAGTGAACAAAGTACCAAAATTCCATGAGGAGTCCCATGCTCATCAAGTTTAGGTGGTGACAGGGCTAACACCTCTCTAAATAGATAAAAGCAAAGCCTTGATGGATAACTAAAACTGCAAACTGAAGTGCCGTATAGTAGGTCATAGCCCGACAGATGTCGTTGAATTTGTAAATCAACAGGAAAGAACGTCTAGTCCTATTTATTTTTTATTACAATAGATGGCAATAGTATTTCGGTTTGGCTTGGAAAGCCGTAAAAAAACAAAAAGGTTTTTTCAAATTACACGCAAAATAAACGCTTTTTGTGAAATTACACACAAAATACACGCTTTTTGAGAGTGTCCGAAAAATGCACGCAAGGCAATCAAAACGCACACAAAGCGTGTAATTACACGCTAATTGGTAACACTGGTTCAGACCTAACCATCTAGTCCTCTGGACCACCACGCCTTATATGCAAATCGATTGCATCACGAGGACATAGCGCGAATGCAATGGCTTGAGTCAACGCCATCTGCACTAGATGGCGCTAGAGTCGGTATCGAAAATTATATCGGGTCTACAGACGCTTGTCTAAAAACAAGCCATGTCTGATCTCTAGACACGACTTTTTTTTAGGTTAGGTTTTAGATGGTCCGTGGTTAGGTATGCCTAAAAATGAATTTAGCTAAAGGAATATTAAAAACGTATTTGAGTGGCAGATATATTTATAAAATTTCATATAGTACTGTAAAGCTGCCTAAAAATGATATTTCCAAAATACGCAATATAGGAATCGGTGCGCATATAGATGCAGGTAGTACTGTGAAAACTACTAAATACTAATATTATTAAACCATTTTATGATATTTTTTAGGGAAAACCACCACCACAGAGAGGATGCTCTATTATGCTGGCCTTATAGATAGTTTCGGAGAAGTACATCATGGCAATACTTTTACCGATTTCATGGAACAAGAGCGAGAACGAGGAATTACAATAACCTCGGCAGCTGTAACATTTTTTTGGAAAAATAATCAGTTTAATCTTATAGACACCCCTGGTCATATTGACTTTACGATGGAGGTTGAACAAACTCTTAATGTGTTAGATGGAGTGGTTGTAATTCTAGATGGTTCTGCAGGTATCAGGTGATCTAATGAAATAAGTTTTAATTTCCAAAGTAGGTAAACGGCATGTTAGTTTCCTTTCTGTGTCATACATGCAAAGTGTTTGTTTATTAAATGTTTATTCAAAATTGACAATTCTTCCTCAATTTTTATATTTTTGAGTGTATAATTTCTTATAGAACCAATGTTCAAAAAAGCATTAAAATTTTTCAAAATTAAACAGATATTCTTTAGGTACCTACTAAATTTATCATATTATTTCACTAGCTAATAAATCTAGTTTTTAAGGTGTTGAAGCTCAAACGTTAACGGTATGGAGACAGGCAGATAGGTACAACTTACCCAGAATTATTTATGTCAATAAAATGGACAGACATGACGCTGATATTAATTTATGTTGTACATCTATTCAGAAAAAGCTAGAAGTACCTTCAATTTTACTTCAATTACCAGCAGTGAAAGATGGCAAATTAGTTGGTAAGTTGCAGAGGATTAGCCTAAAAACAATATAATCTATAAGAATTCATCTTATAGATTTTCAACCATGTAATGTATAATTGAAAATGCTAAATAATGGTATATTGTATTATTAGGAGTAAAAACTGATAGCTTTTGTAGGAAAATATATCATAAAAAGTCACTTTTACTGCAAATAATACAAATTATTTTTTCTTCAAATTAGATTAAATTTAAAAACACTTATTTATATTTCTCAAGCAGCTGCAAAAGTTTTGTTGCTGCATTGAGCAGCAGTAAAAGTAAAATATTTATCAAGAGTCGACTTGACTTATTTATTCACATACCTATTTCCAATATGCTCAAAAATTGACGGGTATGTGGTGTGTCAATAAGAACTGCTTAGTTTTTTTTTTTGGATGGGACAATCTGAGTGACCCTAGTATAATAAAATTCAAAATACCACATCCCTTTTTAAGTGTTATATAAAAACATTCAATAAATGGGAAAATTGTATCATATGCTTATGATGCTGTAATTGTTTTTAGTAGTGTCTCATGACAAGAGGTTAAGCAATCCCCATAGTGGTATTGAGTTGGTGAAGAGATTTTTATCTTAATATATAAAAGCAAGTTAGTGCATTTCATTAGGAAGTATACTGACAATCCTAATTGCTATAATTATTTCAATAAGTGCAGGAAACTTTATAGAATGTTGATAAAGCTAGCAAAAAATAACTATTATGCAAACCGCATTCAAAATGCAGCTAATAAACAAAAAGAAAGCTGGTCGATAGAGAATAAATTTACAAAGGGAAATAGACCTTTTGAAACAGTATCACCAGACACCTTGAATGTCTTTTACTGTACTATACCGGAGAAACACTGAGGGTATTGTTCCGGTGGTCGACCCTCTTAGTTATATGTCTGGGTTTTCTATATCTAACTCATTTTATTTTACTCCCACCTGTTTGGATGAACTAAAAGAGGCGATATCCTCTATCGGGAATAAAAATGCGTCAGGGATCTTCATGAGATCCGATAAGAATTTTCCTACGAACCCTCATAACAGAAACTACAATTTTCGCAAAGCCAATTTTCCATTATTATATCACCTTATATCTGAGACCGATTGGGAATTTCTCGCTGCCTTTTCCGACGTTGATGGGGCTGTCTCGGCAATGTACGGGAAGATCTACGACCTCTTTGATCGGTCAGTTCTGCTGTTTCGCTCTCAAAAACGTAAATACTCCTACCCTTGCTGGTATACTGGGGATATTATTAAACAACTGAAGGCAAAGTCTCGCCTGTACGAGAAGTGAAAAGTTTCTAAATCCTAAACTGATTGTAATGCCTTTAAAATAATGCGTGCAAATATCAAAATTAAGATCGACTTAGCATACAAAGAGTTCATTGCACAAACAGAGGACTCGATTGTGAATGATCCAAAAAAATTCTGGAAATTTATTCGACAGAAGCAAAATAGTTCTCGTATCCCCGGTGAAATGTTTTTCGGCGATGCTGCCTTCGACTCTCCCAACGGCATTGTGAACGCTTTTGCTGACTACTTCAAAAGTGTCTATGTTGATTCCTCTCCTACCAATGATCATGAGTCTACTGAGAGTGATAATGACAACTCACAAAACATTATTATTCTTGCCCTTGACAATACAGACATCTTATCTGCTTTAAAAGGTCTTAAAAATAAGGAAACTGCAGGGCCGGATGGCATTCCGTCATTTCTTCTGCGGGACTGCGCATCAGTGCTGGTGAAACCTATGCTCTTTATATTCAATCTTTCCAATTCCAGGGGTGTCTTTCCTGACCTATGGAAGTGCGGTAAAATCTGCCCTATCTACAAGAGTGGTAATAAGAGCCATATTGACAACTATCGGCCAATATCCATTTTGTCAAACTTTTCGAAGGCCTTTGAGGTCTGTCTTTACAATAAACTGTTCCATCAAGTAAAACATCTTATTTCTCCGAACCAACATGGTTTCTTTCCATCCAGATCAACTGTTACTAATTTAACTTCCTTTTTAAACACCTCCTATCATTCCATAAATACTAAGCAGCAACTGGACGTTGTGTATACGGACTTCTCGAAGGCTTTCGACAAGTTGAATCATAGTATCTTGAATCTTAAACTTCAAAGGATGGGATTTCATGACAGTCTGTTACGCTTCTTCGCCTCCTACTTGGGAGGTAGAAGGCAATTTGTCGAGTACAGTGGTTACGGGTCTGTGGTCTTCCTGGCATCTAGTGGCGCCCCTCAGGGTAGTGTTTTGGCACCGTTTTTGTTCTCATTGTTTATAAATGACATTTGCAATGACATGTCGAGCCATTCCCTCCTCTTTGCCGATGATATAAAGATCTTTCGTGTCGTCCAGGGACTCGATGATTGTCAGCTTCTTCAGCGGGATCTTGACCGACTGAGTGTTTGGTGTGATCAAAACTACCTTCCACTTAATGTTTAGAAGTGTAAAAAAATGACCATCTCCTTAATATATAACACGCAGCGTTACAACTACACCCTCTGTGACGCTTCACTCCCTGACTCGGAGGCTGTGCGAGATCTGGGGATCATTGTGGACAGGAGACTGACATTCAACGGGCACATCGATGAGGTGGTGTCATCAGCTTTAAAAATACTCGGTTTTGTTACTAGGGCTACCTCCGAGTTTGCGAACCCATCCAGCCGAATAAGTATCTATAATTCATTAGTAAGATCTAAACTTCTTTATGCGGCTCCAGTATGGTTTCCTGACTATAATGTGCATGTGGATAGATTGGAGCTGGTACAGCGTAGATTCCTGAAGCAGCTTTCTTTCAGGGTTGATGGTGTCTATCCGCCCAGAGGTATCGACCAGGGCCAACTGCTCAATCGCTTTAAAACCTTATCCCTGAAACACAGCACTGTCTGTGCAAGCCTGGTACTTCTGTATAAGTTGTGCAACGGCTCTGTTGATGCCTCGGATCTCCTGTCCAAGATTAACTTTTTGGTCCCCCAGTTCAACACTCGCAGACACCTGGTCTTTTATCTCCCCACACACCACACCAATGTGGCTGTCAAAGAGACCGTCTATAGGGCATGTGCCTGGTTTAACATGATGAATAGTGTCCACTGCTTGGGCCTGTTTAACTTAACTTTAAAAGGCTTTAAGAGGGAGGTGAAGTTGCATGTTCATCTTGTGTAGTCAGGTATTCTCTAATTATATTTATATTTATCTATATATCGTTCTTTGTTCTTATATATATATATTTATTTATAGTATCTTTAGTTTATTATTGTAAAAATATTTTACTTCTTTGTTATTTTACATTGTCTTGTTATTGGGATAACCTGTTGGACAATAAACCATTTGAATTTTGAATTTGAAAACTGTGTCCTGCAAGCTGTGATGATCCTTGCAGTGCCACAAGATTGTGGTGTCATCTGCAAACAACGTAAAATGACTTGTGATGTCCAAGGAGGCCAAGTCGTTTATGAAAATCAAAAACAGTAAGGGTCCCAGGCCAGAGCCGTGAGGGACACCCCAGGAATTCACTAAGACATCAGATTCGATGGAATTAATGCTAACTTTTTGTTTCCGATTTGATAGATAAGACTTTGGCCGTGCCAAGGCTAATCCCCTAAACCCATAATGAGAAAGCTTCTGCAGCAGAATTCCATGATTTACACAATCAAATGCTTTAGAAAGATCACAGAAAGCCGCTGCAGCAGCCTCCCCATTATTAATACCCAAATATAGGCCCTCCAAAAATCCAAAGATAGCGTCATTTGTGTTGCAGTTTGGTTGAAACCCAAATTGTTGACAGCATAACACCCTGTGCCTATCCAAGAAGGAGGACATTCATTATTTTTTACCAATTTTTCAAGAGAGACTGGATAATAGTGAAATTGGCCTAAAACTAGATGGATCCTTTATGAAGAAGTATGACCTTTGCCAGCTTAAGGCAATCAGGGAAAACTCCTGATTCCCAAGAGTAATTTATTGCAAATGCTAAGATCTGAAGAACTGTATCTGGCAGCCCCTGAAAAATTTTCAATGCTAAACCGTCATCCCCAGAACTCTTCTTATTCTTAACACCTGATATTACCTCTTTTAATTCAGTCAGATCTGTAGGCACAAATAATAAAGAATTATCAACCTTTGTGTAGCTTTCCAGGTTTTCAATAGGATTGGAATTTTTATTAATACCCTTTGTAAGGTCTTGTGCTATAGAGCAGTAAAATTTATTGATTAAGTCTGGCGCTAAATCGGTTTCAATGATTTTGGAAGGTGGATTAGTATTTGCACGTATGTCATTTACAATACACCAATTCTTTTTTTGTCTGTTTGTCGAATTTATAAAACGATTTCGGTAATATAAAATTTTGGCCTCCCTTATGAGCTTTCTATATAATGACCTATATTTATTAAAATAAGAATAATAATAATTTCTTATATAATGAAGTGATCGTAAATTTTTTGATGATTATTTAAGGCCTTTGGTAAACCACGGATTTTTATTCCTTCTCTTGATTCTTCTCATTGGGAAAGCTTTATTAAATAGCTGCACTAAAATCATATGAAAATCGTTAATTGGATCATTCGATAAAAGAACATTATTCCAAGGCACAATTGGTAAAACTTACCATAGTTAAGCCTACCAAAAATTCTCCCCATTCTAAAATCCTTTGGCCTAGGTGCAGGAATCGAATTAAAATTGCACATAATTGCATTGTGATCAGACAATGCCGCGTCAACCACTGAACACTGAACAGAGTTGAGTCCATTTGAGCAAACATAATCTATTAAGGTTGATGAAAATTGTGAAATGCGTGTAGGATCTTTGACGTGCATTTGTAAATTATAACATTTGAAAAGATTAACCAACCTCCGTATAGACATTATTTAGTTTAGGACCTTGCTTTGTCAGTGAGATATATACTATTATCTTTGGACAATAAAGCTTATTTGACTTTGACTTTGACCTCACTGCCATGCAGCGCACAACTGAACAGAATAAAAAGCAGGAACTTCTGAGAAGAAAAAAAGCTGGAGAAGACAATTTGTTTTTAAAATACGTCCAGGGTGTTCCTACTATAGTTTCGGCAAAAAACTGAATGTCTTTAGAATTTCAACATCAATTTACTTCCCAGAAGTCCCAGATCTTCAACTGCGTACACAAAATTGTCCGTAAGCATTGAGGAGTTACCAGTTAACAATCGTAGGTGACTTCAATTTCCCTAACGCACAATGGTCTGGTGATGACATGGGTTCTACAACGGTTTCCATGGTGAGTACTTCTGTTCTGAAGTCGGAGTGCACTGAGGTTCTGTCTGATGTGTGTGCATTCCATAGCTTCACACAAAGTAACTCAGTCAAAAACGTACATGGTAAACTTTTGGATCTTGTTCCCACCCAGGTTCCCAACATAAGTGCACAGCAAGCTGAGGAACCGCTATTGATGTTTACCATCCGCCACTGAAAGTCACATTGAATCTCCCCATTTATCATTCCAATGACACGGGCTTGCATTGAGACGAAGTATATAGGGACTTTAATAATGCGGATCTAAAAAATATCAATAAATTTTTATCTCATATTGACTGGGATGATATGTTCCTGAACAGGTCTCTGGATTTTATGATTGATCAATTTTATAACTTTTTTTCATCTACTTATACTCGAACCAAGTTTTAGGCAACAATGTAAATATTTCTACCATTGGTATTAAGATTTCGGACATCTATGATAAGCTGAGTTTTTTGGACTGGACTGTAGCTGTGGTCCTGGGCCAGATGTTATACCACCAACTTTACTCCGTTATTGTAGTTTTGTCCTTGCAAAACATCTTTTTCACATATTCAATCTGCCGCTGATCACTGGTTATCTGCCTTCTGTTTGGAAATCTAGTTTTATCATACCAATTCATAAATCCGGTAATAAGGCCGATGTTAAGAACTATACGCCTGTGAGCATTCTAATGGAATTCTTAATATCTTTGAAAACATCTTAACTGATTATCTAACCCTCTCCCTTGGGTGGCTTGATTATTGATGAACACTGTGTAAAAATCAACCGAACTTAACTTGATCTCATATGCTAATTATCTGTTGGAGATCTTGGAGGCGAAGTTCATTCTATCTACACGGATTTCTCCAAGGCCTCCGACAGGGCTTTTATTTTCCAAGCTTAAGACAGCAGGAATCAGCGGCCCATAATTGGTTTCAGAGTTATTTGCAGGGTCAGGTGCAGCTTGCTTAAACGGCTTCAGGTCAAAGTCTATCAGGGCGACATCTGGCCATCTGCTTTTTAACTTGTTCGTGAACGACATCCATACTTGTTTTTCATCCTCTAACTTTTTATGTTTGCAGATGATTTGAGGCTGTTTTCCAGGGTTGGGTCCTCGGAAGACTGTCTTTTTTTTTTAGCAGTCAGTCTTGAAGCGACTAGCCAACTGGTGTGTTCTCAATCGAATGGAGCTGAACACTGCCCAGTGTCACCTGGTGACTTTTTCTAGATCTTATAATCCTTCAATTTTTCACTACAAAATTCGGGATACTGCATTAAATCATATGAACTGCATTTTATTCGATGCTTCTCTTTCCTTTATTCATCATATTCAGGAAATAGAATAAAACATTCTAAGAATGTTGGGATTCGTGTTGCGGACAGCGCAGGATTTCCATAACCCATTGTCTCTCAGGTCTCTTTACTGTTCTAACTGTTCGCTCCCATTGTAAATGCATCTGGTGTCTGGACTCCTTCTTATGCAGTACATATTAGAGTGTTTGCTTTGAGAGTGTTCAGCACAGGTTTCTGCTTCAGGTCTCATTTAGACTTATACGGAACTTCAATCATATTCGGTCATACTATCTCTCGTTTATTGTAAGTTTATTGTTGTAATGGGTTTCGACCCGTGAATAAATAAATAAGTAAATAAAATTTACATTGTTTACCATTACTTTCAATTTCAGAATGCATTGAATTAATATGAATGACTGTACTATATTTCATTGATCATTGATTAGTTCTTGACCTGTAGTACTTTATAATTAATTAACCTATAATTTGCCCATATGGATGTTGCAGCATGGGAGTGTAATTTTAATTAATTTTCTTAACAAACATTTATTGTAACTATAGTGTATTGTATTTGTACGCATAAAATAAATAAATAAAATAAATTACTAAAACAATTATTATACAGGAATTCTCTTTTCTGATGTTCCGTGCCTACATTCTCGTCATTTTTGAATAAATAAAACACATCCATCTATAGTCATTTATGTAATTTTTTTTGCAAATAGATAGTATTGTTTTCTAGGGGTGGTTGATGTGTTATCTCTGGAATTAATTCATTATGGAGGCAGTAAGGACAAAGATATTTCGAAAGTTCAGCTAACAGAGAAGGAATATCCTGAGTTATTTGCTGAAGCTCATCACGCCCGCCTTAAAGTTATTGAGCAGTTAAGTGATTATGATGATGAACTGGCAAACAAAGTTATAGCTTCTGAAACTTTCGATAATATTTCCAGTGTTGAGATAGTCAAAGCCCTCCGAAAAGTAACTCAAGATAAAGTACGTATTGATTTTATGAAGCATTTTATAAACATTCACAATTATTGTACACAATCACTTGCTCTACGAGGAATGGTTGAATCTGTACAATAATTAATGTTCCTATGTTTTTACTGACCTAAAAAAAATAAGTGAAGTTACTTGCCTAATTTTGGTAGTCAGGTTAGATCAATATTAGAATTACTAATATCGCTTATTCTACATTGTTTTCTTTAAGTACCACTCATATAACACTATTAAATACTGAGTAGGTAACTCTGTAATTTCAGGTTGCTGTACCAGTTCTACTTGGAAGCTCTTATAAGAATATAGGAGTTCAGTCCTTGATGGATGCTGTAATTCTCTACTTGCCATCTCCTGCGGAAAATACGAAAGTGTTTTCAGCCTTTGAAGATAATTTTTGTGGACGAGCATTTAAAGTTAAACACGATAAGCAACGGGGACCATTAGTTTTTGTGCGGATGTATAATGGCGCAATCAAGAAAGGAGGAAGAATTTTTAGTGTGCAAAGAGGAGAATCGGAGCAAATAGGCAAAATATATGTTGCATATGCTGATGATTTTAAAGAAGTGGACTCTCTCGGAAATGGGAATATAGCAGTTTTATCTGGACTAAAGGTAAATATTTACCTTCTTAAATTAATCGACAGATTTCTCTGGTTTGATGGATGGCTGTATTTTAGGTTCCGACTTCTAATATTTTCTATTCGATTTGAATTAAGGATAGTAGGCAATTACTATAACTTAATCAATAAGTATTGTTTTAAGATTTTATTTCTTATTACCTCTTTTAGTGCTTACATAATTCATAATTGTATTTTTTAAAAGTATTTGAAGATGCGTAATGGATGTAATTAAGAAATTTTTCATTAGTGCAATTATAAGACATATCTTAGTCCATGACTGATAAATTGAAGTTGCATTTGAATATCAAACAATTAAGGTGGTTAGTTGGCAAGACCAACAAGGTGAAAGACGACCGGTTTCCGGTGTAAAAAGAACACTATTCTATGTTTCTTGGCTTCATGCGAAATTCTGCAAGAGTGTTTGTGTGTGAAATTAAAATAACCAGAACCGATTTTGGAGCGTGAACATCTAAAACCTTTACACATGCAGTTGAAAATTATGCATCCTGCAATTTACAACAGAGAATATGCAGAAAAAAATAGTAGTGATATTAGTGATCACAAGGCCCATTAAAGTTTACATTTTTCCCTATAAACTATAACCATCCTTCATAGTCTCAGGCTTGGGTAAGTGTATTGAGAACTACCATAACTGTGTATCTTTTAATTAATTGGTTGCTGAGTACTGCTATAACTCGATCAAATCGAATCCTAGGCTATATGATAAAAAAACGGTCGAGTATACTCGGCCTGACGATTACTCGGTGCAGCCCTAGCGCTAATTATTAAGTGAAAACTAAATATTTCAGCAGTATTTGTCCGAAATTTGAAATTATATATGTAAAATGCTGTTCAGAATCTGCAAGGTGAGATAATTCAGTTAAGGGGAGAAATTGCTCATCTGAAGAGTTTATTTATGAATGACAAAAAAAGGACTCCCTGTGAGTGAAGAGGAAGGAAATTATACGGTTAAAAAATGAAATTACCGATTCAAAAGAGCAGAAGGGCTCAGTGGCTGAATCACTTCTATCCCATGTTGAAAATGCGAGCAAATTGGAGGACGAACTGAATGACTTGAATGCCATTAATGATAATACTGAAAGATGAAAAACATTTAAATTATGTGGAACTAGAAAGACTAAAGAATCAACTACAGGTTTTCAAACAGCAGAAAGATGATACCCTGGTAGGGTCCAGGGACGGGGCTACATCTCAGATATCAAGGGGGATTGTTTTTACACCACAAGGTTCTAGTCCTCAGTGATCGGCAAGGGCAGGAAACGACTTCATCAGTTGGCGTGGCAGGTCAGGTTAGCAGTGTGCTTCTTTGAACATGATTGTCTCAACGGCCTATCCTTCCAACACCGGATCAGCGAAAAATAAAAAGGAAAACCAACGGCTCTTCTCAGAGACATAATAACCTGGTAACGATCTCGATTAATATCGAGGGAATAACAAGTCAGAAAGAGATTTTGCAGAGAAATGAACTGCGACACACTATTAGTCCAAGAAACACATCGCGGAATGGCAAGTCGGCGCCCAAAGATAGAGGGAATGCAATTGATACTCGAGAGATCGCTATGGTAGCGCAATATTCACCAACTCAAAGGTGAACGTACTATCCACTGAATTGTCGGAAAACAATGACATCGAAGTACTGACAATTGGGACCCCCAGTTTCTCTGTTACATCTGTGTACAAACCACCCAATGCAGATTTCAAATTCGAAGAGCCACACAACTTTAGGGACCAGCAAACAAGAGCGGCGATGGGTGATTCTAACTGTCACAGCACTGGCTCGGACTATAGTGTGACTGATAATAGCGGCGAAGCTCTAATCTGACGCTAATCCACGACCCAAAACAACCAGCCTCATTTGACAGCAGCCGATGGAGAAGAGGATGCAACCCCGACAACATATTGGTATCTAAGAATATCGAAGTCCATGGTATCCAAGAATATCGAAGCCCAATGCAGGAAAATAGTCAGCCAACCCATACCTAAGTCACAACACCGACCAATTATATGCTTTACTGAAGCTCTAGTCAAACCCGAGACTGTACCTTTCAAGAGACGGTTTAACTTAAAAAAGAAGCGAAATGATACCCATACAAGGCAGAACTGGACAGAGCTCTCACACAAATTACACCGACACCAGAGTAACCGCATAGTAAAACAAATATCAAGAAGGTTCATACCGAGGGAATGTAGGACTGAATTCATACCAGGGCTGAGGACATCGGATAGTGAGCTGCTGGATAAGTATAGGCAACATTACCAAGATGATCCTTTCTCGGAAGAAACCATCGCAGCCGGAGAAATGCTAATGGCTACAATTGCCGAAGGTAGAAAATGGACAGCGCTGCTGGAGGAGCTGGAGATGAAACAACATAGCAGGCGAGCTTAGCGTACACTGAAAGACCTTAATGGAGACCCCACTAGTGCACCACTGAACTTCAGCGCGGTCACCGCTGACCAGGTGGCCACCCAGCTGCTCCTTAATGGCAAACCTCCGAGGAAAAACAACAAAGCCAGGATAACTCGAAAGATAGCAGAGGAAGTCGACTCTTTTCGAATCCCAGATGATATCAGAGCGGAACAGATTAAGAACTTTGGCCCAAAACACTTCAGTGGCTGCTCGAAATGTTCAACAAGTGTATCACTACATTCAAGATACCGAAGATATGGAGGCAGGCCAGGGTCATTGCTCTCCTAAAGCCTGGGAAAGACCCAAATGAGCCTAAAAACTTCCGACCAGTCTCCCTTCTATGCCAGACTTTTAAGCTAATGGAGCGAATGATTTTGAACAGAGTCTCAGCGACTATCGATGAGAAATTAATACCAGAACAAGCTGGCTTTAGACCAGGGAAATCTTGTGGCGAACAAGTCCTGAACCTTGTTCAATACATCGAGGATGGCTTCGAGGGGAGGAAGATCACAGGGGCTGCTTTCTTGATCTGTCTGCCGCTTACGATACGGTCAACCATGGAAAATTGCTATGCAAACTATATGAGATGACAAATGACTTCCACATCACGTCGATTATTGGAGTGTTCTTCCAAAATCGCCGTTTCTTTGTCAGCCTCTTAGGGAAAAATAGTAGATGGCGCTTACAGAGAAACGAACTTCCGCAAGGCAGTGTGCTGGCCCCATTACTGTACAATATCTCTACCAATGATAAACCTATACGGCGGGAGATAAGGCAGTTCATATATGCAGATGATACAGCGCTAGCAGCCCAAGGAAACAGTTTTCGTGAGGTAGAGGAAAACTCACAAATACTTTGAACGACCTGGCCACCTACTACGAGCATAATTTCCTCCGACCCAATCCAGCAAAAACTCAAGTGTGCGTTTTCCTTCTTCGCAACAAGGAGGCACGGAGACAGATGAATATAGTGTGGTGCAGCCAGCAGTTAGAACACTGCCCAACTCCAAAATACCTCGGGGTAACACTAGATCGAGTTCTCACATATAAGCGCCACTGCCTCAACGCCAGAATCAACTAGGAATAATCTTCTCCCAGAACAGCACCCCTGCAGGGCTCTCAGGAAGCCAGAAGGCTCCAGAAATGGCGCGCTGAGGTCATAGACCCAACCACCCAACAAAAATAGGAGCTGGCACCGGGACATTTCCTCCCATATCCAATCTGGAGAACGCTCAACAGACTTCGTACAGGAGTCTCGAGGTGCAGAGTAAACCTGCAAAAGTGGCAGTGGCGTGCACACAATGAAAGCACAAATGCATTGCCTACCCTAAAGTTTTGACTTTTTTTGTATTTTCCCATTTAATTTTAATCCCTATAATATAAATTATAATTTTACTAATAAGTATAATCCAAATTTAAAAAGCTTATCTTAAGCGCCAATTAAAATATTAATTATATTATAGAAAAACATCGCAGTCTACCACTCATATTACGCTACCTATATTAAACGGAATAATATTCTCCGACGGCAATCCGCTAAAAAGCATCCCATAACAAACCGAAGGCATGCATTTATACCGTCAATACTGGATTTACTATGGATGCGAAAAGCAGTGCTTGAAAAAAGGCAGCCAAATGAAACGTTACATAAAAAGAAAAGAGACAAAGCATGCGAAGATGGTCCGAGCCGACGCGACGCAACGATAAGTGCTGTTGCCAAAATGTGCTCTCTTTAATTAATATTTGATAGACATTCTTTTTTACAAAGGATCATATTGTTATTGTTTTTTTGCGCTTTAGTAATTGGTTTGAAAGCGATTATAGGTTACATCATTGCAGGGTTTGGCTAAGAAAGCTTTAGTATTTAATAATGTTTAAAATACAGTACATGGGGCATCCCTAAATTTATTAATATTTCGATATCTGGGTATTAATAATGCCAAGCATTTTTTTTGCAAGAAACTGAAACCCGATAATACAACACCGGCATTGGCCAGCCATAAATAAGAATAATCTCAGGTTCCCTTTTCCATGTGCCCTATTCTTGTGTGAGATTGGGAATTGAGGCCCTGCGCTTTTAGTTATAGTTTTGAAACTTTAGTTAGTTTAGTACCTATACAAGGGGTTGTTGTTTTCTTTGTGGGTTAGTTTTGTTGGTTAGAAGGAACACCTCGATATTTTAATAAAAAAATCCATGACAATTATTAGTGGCTCAGGGCTCTGCAGGTGTCGTCATAAAATTAAAATGTATTGTTGGCTATGCTTATTCTTTGGTGAAGAAGGAAATGTGTAGAGTAAACGTGGGTATATTGATTTAAATAATGTGTCAAATGCCTCAGAAAAACAAGGCCAGTCCACTAACCATTTACAGCGCGTTTTCTTTGCATAGTTTTGGCGAAACTCGAATTGAGGCTTTATGCCTACATTTTTTGGAGCCTCAAAATGGACGTGTCACCTGAAAAACATTTCTATCTACGCCTGCAGCGGGCTTATTCCTTCTGTATCATTTTCTATTATGTTGCCTACCCTCTCCTAAATGGCACTGCACGCCACTGAAAAGTGGGGAAAGCTACCAGAAAACGAAAACCCTCAGTGTTCCTGCGGAGAAATCCAGAACCCTTCACACCTGCTGACCTGCACCGACATGGGGCAGAGCTGCACACGGAACGACCTAATTTTAGTAAATGGCCCTGTCTATCAGAACCGCAAATTTTTGGAAGGACATAGTGTGATCCGGACACGTAAAGTAAGTAAGTAAGTGTGCGTCTTCTAACGGATGATTTTGGAAAGATACTCTAAAATCCTCTGAACATTATTTTCAATGATAGATTAAGCTACAGGCAATGTGTAAACCCTTTGTAAGATTTAAAGAGGTGGTCTCTGGCGTGGAGGCTCACATAAGGGAGTTTACTAATTTAGACTATGTAATAGTTCTTGCGGGGGTAAACAATGCTATTGTCCGTTTGGATGATATAACATTCTTAACAAATAAATGTTTTCATACTAACCGGCCTACCTAAAAGGCGAGGTTCTTCAAGCTCTCAAAAATTTTGTATGATGATTTGGAGAATTTTTTAGTTGGTAACTTAAGACAGATTGATGTTTTCTCTTTATCGACTATATGTATAATGCAGGGTCCATTGGAGTTGGACAACAATTCCCAAAAATTGTTAACCAGAATGATAGGTTGCCCTGTGCTTTGAGCGCAGATGTTATAATTCAGCATCTCCCCGTATATATTAATGATATTGAAGCCCTTTCATCTCATGGTGTAGGGGACTCTGGCTCGATTGCGACCACTGACACAGATATTCATGGGTCCACTCAGGTTACCAATGGATTACTTAACCCAGATGATCCTGATGTGGAGGCAAATTTTTTAGACGTTTCTCTAGTAATAGAAAATTAGTATTTAATTGCAGTACAAACATGAAATTATTGTTGCTGAATATTCAATCGTTACGAAATAAGACTGATGAATTGTTGTGTTTTTGGAGATCAGTGACTATCCTCGTGTGGTCTTACTGACTGAGCATTGGTTGAAACAGAATGAATTGGTATATGTTCAGGGACATGTGGCCCTATCAGCATTTTGTAGATCTAGACCAGTTCATGGTGGCTCCATGATTTTAATTGGCGAGCATATTTTGCGGGGTAATTCATTTAAGTCTACTAATGAATTTGATGATCTTTTGGAGGAGGGTATTTCGAGTTTGCAGTGATTCTTTCCAAGCAATTGAATTTGTATATAATCTGCATATACTGCTTTCTAAGATATATGTTTCGACAAATGTTATCTTGGCTGGTGATTTTAACATAAACTTTGAGGATAGCGATTCAATTTCTGCTCTAAGATTAAAAAATTTGTTAGGATCGCATAACCATACAATGCATGTAAAAAACTGCACGCGTGTCTCGCGGTACTCCTCAATGTTGATCAATTATGTATGTTCGAATATAGCTGTTAAGAATGTTATTGAGGACTCCTCCAACTACCGTCCGATCTCCTTGCTATCAACACTATCAAAAATTATAGAAAAGTTAGTGAAAGCACGAATAATCGCTTTTACAGCAAATTATAGCATTCTGAGCAATAGTTAGTTTGGTCTTCGACAGAATAGCGGTACGAATTATGCGATGTTAAGACTGTTTGAGGGTCTATATTCACAATTAAACAGGGGTGGGGTGGCTGCAGCAGTTTTTTGTGACTTGTCCAAAGCGTTTGGCTATGACAGTCACAGGATTCTGCTGGATAAACTCCATCATTATGGCTTTAGAGGTGTATCCTGCTCGTGGTTTGAGTCGTAACTCACGGATCGCCAGCAGAGGATCTTTTTGGGTTCTGAGAGCTGCGTGGGTCGGGTGTTTAAGTGAGGTGTGTCTCAGGGCTCTGTTCTGGGACCGCTTTTGTTCCTTCGTTATATAAAGGACTTGGCCACCCTAGACATCAGTGATCATTTCACCTTATTCGCGGACGACCCAACTATATTATGGCATGGCGTCGACTTTGAAGCTCTGAAAAGCGTAATTTCCTCGGATTTATTGATGGTTAAAACCTGGTGTGACTCTAACCTCCTTGTTCTTAACTCGTGGAAAACAAATGTAATTGCTTTCAGATGTGACATGGAGGGGCTGCTTATTGGGGATGCTGCTCTCGAGAGCCTATCGGGTGCCAAATTTCTGGGGTTTGAGGTAGATACGGAGCTTAGGTTTAACGATTATGTTGATCTTGCCAAAAAGTAGCCTCAGGTTGCTTTGCAGTCAAAGTAACGGTTCATGAGCTGGGGCCCGAGGTGGGCAGAATGGTGTATTACTCTTTAATAGAATCGCGTCTTAAATATGGCATATCTTTTTGGGAAATGTGTAGTCATTATTTACTCCAGTTTTTGTTTATACTTCAAAAGCGAGCTCTAAGATATATATGCCATGCTAGGACTAGAGACTTATGTAGGCCGCTGTTTCTGAGCCAAAGAGTGTTGGCGATATACAGCTTGTTTATTTTAGCCTCGTTCGTAAGAATCGACTTAGTTTTGTTCGTGCAGGTTCGCATTATAACGTTGACCAAGAGATCCATTATTTTCGAAAGCATAAAGATTTATAATCATTTGCCCAACGACATGAAATGTGCTCCCACTTTGTCTCTCTTTAAGAGAAAGGTCCGCAGAATGCTGCTGAGTTGGGCCTATTATGGCTTGAACGAGTTTCATAGTGATATATTGTGATGTATTGTGCTTGTTTATCTGATTGATTTGTCTTGTATTTTCTCTTTAATGGTCTTATTTTCTTATGTCTTTTGTTATTTAGATTTTGATATCAACTTTGATTTTGGCTACAGATTATTAATCGAGGAACCTACGAGGATTCGAAACCACTCATCAAGTTGTCTTGATCATTGCATAACAAATGATGTCAATGATTGCCGGTCTTCAACTGTTAATGTTGGTGGTCTTTCGGACCATCTTGGTATTTCCAATAAGTTTTCTGTCAAGTCCACCACAAGGGACAGTACAACCCAAAATATAATATGTAGGCCTCTTTCAGCCGATGCTGTAAGCAAATGTGTCTCAGCCTTGGGTAGAGTTTATTGGAATGATATTCTCCTGGAGAGCATCGATGTAGATGGTTGGTGTGTGTTGTTTAATCAAGTATTTATAAATATGGTTGATACTTTTTGTCCACAAAAAACAAAGACGATACATAAATCTAATAAGAACAATAAATGGTTTAATCAGCACATTAAAGAGATGCGTGAAACTCTAAGATCTCTGACAGACTTGAATAACCAGTATCCTGATTTAGATATTTCTGAAACAGTTAAGCAATATAGAAATAACTATAGAAAAACTATTCTTGATACAAAAAGCAAATATGTTTAAAAAAAAGAAGAATCATCAAATAAGTCTAAAACTGCATGGCAAGTCATTAATCAAAATAGGCCAGTGCATATAAAACAAAATACTACAGATATTTCTGCAGAAAAGTTTAACAATTTTTTTTCAACGATTGGGAAAAGTAAACAGATACCAAATCTTTCTAACGTTGATCCAGTTTGTTTCTTATCAAATATCAATGCAAGTAAACATTCACTATTCCTCTGTCCAGCTGACGAAATTGAAATATCTGAAATAATAAATAATTTAAGTAGCAGTAATGCAAGAGATATTTTTGGTATTAGCAACAAAATGCTGAAGGGTTTTCGAGATGGTATCATTTTTCCTCTCAAAACCATAGTGAATAAATGTCTTGAAGATGGTCTATTTCCATCAAACCTGAAAGTGGCAAGAGTTACTCCAATTTATAAAAAGGGTGAAGAGCGGAACGTCCAAAATTACCGTCCAATAAGTGTCATTCCTTCGGTCTCCATAATTATTGAAATGGCATTTAATAATAGGCTACTGGCCTTTTTAGAAAAAAATAATTTACTCTTTCCAACCCAATTTGGATACAGGAAAAACTATGAACCAAGCATGCTATAGTTGAGTTAGTGCAGTACATAGTTCGGGCTTTGGAGGAAGGTCAGGTTGTATCTAGTACATTCTGCGATCTATCAAGGGCTTTCGACTGTGTGGACCATTCCATCATTAAAAATTTGAGTCACTACGGAGTGAGAGGAAATGCCTTAAATTTCTCAAGATCCTATCTCACAGATAGAAAGCAATGTACAGAAGTCAATGGTGTTAGGTCGTCTATATTGGCTGTGGATGTGGGTGTACCACAGGGCTCAATCTTGGGTCCTCTGCTATTTATCATTTATGTGAATGATTTACCACCGAATGTGGTGGACGCAGTAACTATACAATTTGCCGATGACACCACCTTGTTGACTAAACATCAATGTCTTGGAGATGTAAAACTTACTAATCCACTGCTACTGGAAACAGTAAACAAATGGTTCTCTGCAAATCGGCTCTGCCTCAACTGCGCTAAGACTAAACATTTGAACTTCTCATTAAAAGAAATAAGTAATAATTACAGTGAATGTGTTAGGTTTTTGGGAGTAACCCTAGACAGTAGATTAACTTGGAAACCACAATTAGAGGACCTGGCAAGGAAATTATCTCAAACTGTTTTCTTACTACGGCAAATTATAAAATTTATACCTTTGGAAATACCTTTAATCACATATTTTGATTTATTTCACAGCCATCTGAATTATAGCATACTATTTTGGGGGAACTCAACTGATTGGCAAAGAATTTTTGTCATCCAAAAGTATGCAATAAGAACTATTTTAAAATTAAAATCTCTAGAATCATGCAGGCCCTATTTCAAAACATTAAATATAATGACAGTACCAGCACTATTTATTTACAATTGTATATTATCTGCTAAAGAGAGGGTCGAATCTCTCACCCGCCATACCGACATACGTAAATATGAAACCCGGCAAAGACACAGATTGATTGTTCCTCAGATTAGGTTAACTTTAACAAAAAAGAGCTTTATCTATGTATCAGTCCAATGTTTTAATAAGCTGCCTTTGAATATTCAAACCTTGCTAATACCTAAGCTTAAGAAATCAATTGAAGATGTAAGTGGATGATGGGCCCATGTAACATTTTTATAAAAAATTAGTTTTTTGTGGAAACGAAGGTCCTAAGTACATATAATTTTGTCATGGTATGATTCAACTCAATTTTCCAACTAATAAACGGTGGATGAAGGACCTATGTTCATACCAAAATATATATCAGTTAGTGAATGAAGCGCGTATGTATCATTTTACTGTACATAGTCCCAAAAATATGGTTTACAAATAAAAAAGAGTAGAATTTCATAGTGGATAAAGGGCCCATGTTCGTACTTGTGCACATAGGTCGTTTATGTCTATAATAATACAAACTTTTCCGCTGTCTATAATAGTAGATGAAGGGCCTGAGTAGAGTACGTGACTACAAAAACAGGCGGTATAAAAACAAACAACTTTACTAATATGATAGCTGAAATCTCCAGTTAATCGTGAGACCGCGTGCAATGTGCGTTTCAAGTAAAAAGTTTGCTGTACAGAAATATTGGGAAAATAAGGGATTTTTTGGGAAAATGTGTGGTTGTAACATCCTGTATGATTTAAAAATTTTATTTATGTGCGGGTTACATGTATGTGAATCCCTTTAACCGTTTCTGTATTCAAAGCGAAAAAAAAATTTCGAAATTAATTTTCGAAAAAAATAAATTTTGATGTTGGTACTCTGGAGAGGGGTATTTGAGGACGCGGAATTCGAATTTTTAGTCTAAAAAAATTATATATGAGTTTGTTGTACCAAAATATTTCAAAAATAGGGGTTTTTTGGAAAAATGTGTGGTTTAAAAAAAATTGTATTTATGTAGGTGACATGTACGTTGATCTCTCTAACCATTTCTATAATGAAAGTAAAAACAAATTTTTCATAAATAATTTTCTAAAAAAATAAATTTTGAAGTTGGTAGAGGGGTATTTGGAGGTGCGGAGTTCGATTTTTTGGTTTAAAGAATCGCACGAGTTTGCTGTACTGAAATATTTCGAAAATAGGGTATTTTTGGGGAAAAATTGTGTAATGTGTACGTTGATCCCTCTAACCATTTCTGTAATAAAACCAAAAAAAAAATTAAAAATAATTTTCGAAAAAAAAATTGATGTTGGTACTCTGTAAAAAAATGCATCTTCTACACACTGTCACATTTGACAGTTACACCAGCTGTCAAATTACTTCATATGAATATGACATACGTCAAAATGTTATAATATACAAATAAAATTTTTAAAATCATATACAGAGTGGTAAGAAAATTAAATTATAAAATATAAACATTTTAAATATATTGAAGATTTGCCAAAAATTTATTAAATAGGAAAACAAACTTACTGAGTGAAAAGGTTAATTTTAGGGATGGCATTAAATGGTTAAGGGTAGAAGAGTGTGGAAGCTATCTATATAAAGAGAGCTTAGATGAAAATTGTCCATTTTTAAAGGTCAATCTGCTAAAAAAAGCTACTCAGAACAGGAACTACAAAATTGTCAACTTAAAGTTATAAGAAATAAAAAGAATTTAGTGTCTACTGAAAAAATGTATTAAGTTTAGGCTAGTAAAAAGATAATTTTTTTGTGCAATTTGATTTAATTTTAGTGTAATTTTATGACAATGCTAAAACTGTAAGTTAAATGAGCAAATAAAGACATTCAATTCAATTCAATATTTAAATTTTGTCACTTTTTTTTAAATTTTTAATTTTACCTTAACTAAACATGAAATGAAATGAAATACGTTTATTAGCGACAATCTGCTACAATAAACAAAAAATAAAAAAAAAATAAAACAAAGAACATTAAAATAACAATAATTAAATTTACAATATCAATGGTAGTTTTCTTTCACATAACCCACAACTAACCATCTAAACTCTCGAATATTATTAACTGACCTAATGTACACGGTGATCATTTATAATGTTCCCCCCTCTTAACTTTTTTGTTTTTCGCATTAGACAAAGATGTTAAATACAAAAGTTGTGCAGAATAATGTAAGCTATTTGCAGAATACATTTATATTTATACAAGGTGTTGCAGAAATGAGTGGCAAGTGAAAGTTATATTTTTTTAAATGAAACGCCCTGTATATTGTTAATTTTTTGGAATCTCCTAAGAATTCTGAATATTTTTTCTATAACATGTTCTATACCTAAATGTCATAGTTTTCGACATATTCGCATTTTAAATAGTGGTCTCTTATTGTAGTTGCCTAATTCACGGCCACCTAAGAACTGGAATATAGAATATTTATTTTTGAATATAACTGCTTAGTTAAAATGCGAATATGTCGAAAACTATTACATTTAGGTATAGGACATGTTATAGAAAAAATATTCAGCATTTTTAGGAGATTCTAAAAAACTAATACTATACAGGGTATTTCATTTAAAAAGATATAACTTTAACCTGCCACTCATTTCTGCAACACCTTGTATATATATACATGAATTCTGCAAATAGCTTACATTATTCTGCACAACTTTTGTATTTAACATTTTTGTCTAATGCGAAAAACAAAAAAGTTAAGAGTGGGGGACCTTATAAATGATCACCGTGTACAACGGAATTTTGTTATATTCCACTAAACCCCTATAAAATAATGAATTTTGGGTACCTGTCTTCTTAGTAGTAGGAGCATATACATTTGATGTTGATCTAGTATTATAGTAGTGAATTTCATTTACATATTTAAGTTTGTTAGACATATAGTCAGGTACCAACTTATGGATAATCTTAAAAAAATAAATAGCATGTTTATCATAACTAGTCTTTGGCTAATTGACATAAATTGCAAGATTATTAGCATATAAGAAATACTGGTATACCGATCTGCTCTTAAAATAATTCGCATAGCTTTATTTTGAAGTATCTGTAATTGCTCATTTTCTCTTTGATTAACAAATAACATTATAGTAGGAGAATACTCAAAATGTGGATGAATTATTGTTTTATATACAGTAATACGTGACCTCAATGACAATGAGTAAGAAATCCTTCTAAAAAAACAATTTTTTTGGTGACATTCTTTACTACAGAGTCAGCATGACTTTTAAAACTTAAATGTCTATCAATAATTATACCTAAATATTTACATTCATGAATATATTCCAATTCATGACCAAACAACTTTAATTTGGAAAAATTTTGATTCACGTTATTATTTAGTATCATAACATTAGTCTTTTTGACATTTGCAAACAATTTATTCTTTAAAAGCCACTCTTCAACATTCTCTAATTTCTGACACATTCTGTTAACAGCAACATTAATCCTTTGGTCACTAACAGAAATACATGTATCATCAGCAAGTAAATTCAATATAGTACTCTCACAGAAACATTCATTTATATCATTGATATAGATCAAGAATAATATTGGTCCTAACACACTATCCTGGGACACTTCGTATTCCACTAATTTTTTTTCAGATACAGTTTCATTCACTTTTGTTACTTGATATCTTCCTAGCAGGTAACTTTCACTGCATTTGTAGGCTTTACCCCCAACCCCATATTTTGCCACCTTCATTACCAGTATTTTTCTATCGATAGTTTCAAATATCCGTTTAAAATCAAGGAACACAGTGAGTACATTCTTATCATTATCTATCAACATCAACAGATTAGACATCATTTAGTTTAGGACCTTACTTTGGCAATGAGATACATTTTCTTTGGACAATAAAGCTTATTTGACTTTGATTGACTTAAAATGCATAAATATACAATACAGAAATTGGTTTTTGTCAAAACACACCATGACGTGTAGGGGATGCATATTTTTGTACCAAATATTTAATTTCCTATTCATTTAAGATTCAGGCGGAATTAAAGGTAAATATTTAGTACAGAAACACCATATCTGGCTTATAGAATAAATAGCCCATACCACATATTATACTTTACCTTCTTTCTTCTTTTATTACATTGGGCCGTCTATATAAAGCCCCTTAATTATTTAATAATTTATTATAGAAAATTATGTCTGGCGACTTATTGGCTAGTTCCCAAACTGCATATGAAAGGGCCACAAAAAATTTACTGAAAAAAAGAAAACCTTCAGGGGACCGTGACACAGATTTCAATGCGGATGCATTATTTGGTATAAGTGCCAGAGTACCCGAGCCAGTATTTTTCTGTTCTATAGAACCTCCATCAATGGCTACCCAATCAGCTCTTGATAATGCATTAGCTGAGTTACAAAGGGAAGATCCTAGTTTAAGAGTTTCATACAATTCGGACACAGGGCAAACAGTGTTAGCAGGTATGTGGCTTCTTTATGACCAGCAGCTATAGTCGATGTGATAGTATCTAATGTTTTCGCAATATAAATAACTTTTAGGTTATCATGAGGGAGCGGAGCTCTTTCTTCATTCCTGATATCGTTTTGATCAGAGTTGGGTCGTTCAAGCTTAATTCCCTCCGGGCTATTCGCTTTTTATGTTTTTTTTTTGTTAATAGTTTCTGAGGCACAATGCAGATTTATCAACGAAAACTTCCATGCTCCATGCTGTTTCTGACAACACAAATTTACCAATTCACTGGACAAAGCATAATAATAATAATTGTAAAAAGTTATATAATAATAATAAGTAAAAGTTGACCAGAGCTGCTTCTGGCTTAAATGAATCGATTTTCAAATGCATAAAAGTTTCTATAAATGCATGGCTAATTGGCAGAAATCTAGTTTGAATAAAGCTATACAATATTAATTTGCAACGTCTATTGTAGGTATGGGTGAACTTCATTTAGAAATAATTCGAGATCGTATTTTGAAAGAATATAAAGTGGACGCGGAGTTGGGCCCTTTGCAAATTGCTTACCGTGAAGCACCTCTTCAGACAGTTACGGATAGTCTTTCTGTTGAAACGAAAATAGGCAATCATAAGAATTCTGTTTTGGTTAAATTGTCTGTGATACCAGTTGATAATGCTAGTTCTGAAGATATATTAAAATTCGACAAGTCGCCTGAGAATGCCAGCAATATCTCTGCCATATTTCCTAAACATTTACAAGCAATACGGCAAGGTATCGAGGTTGGATTGGCTCAGGGACCAAAAATTAGTTCGCAAATAATCAATGTTCATGTGATGATACACTGGTTTGAAGTCGCTAGAGGAACTTCAGATACTATTATTGCCGCAACAGTTACCCAGCTGGTTCAAAGGGTAAGCTAAATGTAGAATATTTATTTGCGGAAATATTTTTAACTGAACTTTGTTAATAGTTATTGCAAGAATCAGGAACCTGTATACTAGAACCCGTAATGGATTTAGAAATAGTTACTCCACCTGAGCATCTTTCCACGGTTTTATCTGACCTGTCTCGAAGAAGAACATCTATAAATAATGTGACAATGAGGGGCAATGCCAAGGTAAATATATTTTTTCTGCTGTACTACTGCTTCTTGAATATAGCTATGATGCAAATATTTGTTATTTCTTTATTTATGTAATGGTGACGCATAATATTAATAGGCACTATATTGTCATTCTTATTTAGTGCTGGCAAAAACCGTGAAAAGTTGAAACCGGTTATTCGGTTTTCTTAAAAACCGGTTTCGGATAAAACCGGGTATTCGAATAATAGTGAAAACCGGGTAACCGGATAACCGGTTAACCGGTTAGTCGGATAGCCGGTTAATCGGAAAACCGGTTAATCGGTTAATACACAGTCATCATAGGCTAAACATAATTTATAATTTGTTCTTAAGCATATTTCCATTAGTTCAGTTTCCCTGCCGATTAGGGCACAATCATTAAATTCTAGTGAACCAAATTTATTCCAGTTTTTGGTCGTTATTGAAATAAACCCCAAGGTAATAATTAAATTAAAAATATTGTTTATTACAAATTACAATCGATATAAATTCTGAGTAGAAAAAATATTACAATTTTTTAAAACTTAGATAAATATAAAGGTATTCTATTAAAGGTAGATATTATTTTTCAATCGCCCTCTAAAAGCATTTCCAAATATAATCACCGTCCAGTAGGTATGTGGTATGTTACCATTCCAAATACCCAGTTTTTACTTTACTTTCTATCTTTTTTACCATTACTTGAGAACCCGGTGGCTCAGTGCCATGTAACTAGATTATCGAATAATCGGTTAGCCGAGAAACCGGTTTTCGGTTAATCGATTAATCGGATAAACGAGAAATCGCGTAATCGGTTAACCGAGTATCCGGTTAACCGGTTTCGGTTTTTTGAAAAACCGCGGATAATCCGAAACCGGTTAACCGACTATCCGAAAAACCGTCTTCGGTTGCCAGCACTATTCTTATTGCTAGTTTCATGACTGAGTACCTATCTATTCAAATAAAATATCCGAATATCTCAGCTCCATCTAATATCTGGTTGAGCACCGTTTTATCTACTCGCGCATGCAACTCAAAATTTGTGGTCTATAAACTAAACCTCCTGGAAACGAGTGATATAAAAATATGTCAGATGGGGGTTGTTATCAATGAGATCATCCATCTGTGAATTCGATAAAGTAGGTAGCTGATTCTATGGTCAAAGACAAAGCGAAATAAAGCTTTATTGTTATTATATACATTATGCTATTAACAAAGCTGTAATAAAGAAGAATAAAAAAATAACACAAAATGTAAATCATAACATAAAAATCCTAAAACTAAGTAAAAAGTATTCCTTTATGCTATAATACGCCTTAGCAATTAACATTTTCTTGACCTCCCTTCTAAATATTTTATGTACTATAATCTTGCGTAGTGGCTGTGGGAGGTGGTTAAACATCTTTCTACTTTTATAAAAATCGAGTTTTGTGTTAAAGATGAGGAGGGCATTGGTAAATTTGCCATGACTGGTAAATGCTCGGAGTGTAATCTGCAATGCACATTTAAGGATCCTCCAAAAAATCTTGGTGACTGCTTTGGATTTCCCTATGATTGGTGCAAAGTAATAAGGTGCAAAAAGTGTGCTAATATTGGATCCAGTGAGGTTCGAGCCATCGCAACCTCAAGTCGTTCTATTCCATATATCTGTAAAGAATGTGCCCCTAAACTCAAGAACCTCTATGGGATTGAGGTTAGAATGGCTTCATTCGAGGAACAAATTCAGGAGGTTCAGGCCGAGACCAGGAAAGCTGTAGGATTCATGAGCACTAGGAAGTCACCCTGTGATGATATCAAATCTATTAAACAATCTTTTCAGAGCTCATTTGTAGAGCTTGAAGCAGAAATGTCTTCAGTCAAAGCATCTATTTCTCAGAATCGGGGCGGTCCTTTGTCAGATGCCTCCGATATGGATACAGCACGTACTGGCTGAGATGAATGACAGAGCGGAGAGAGCCAACAACATCATTGTACATGATGTTCCTTAATCAAACTCAAACATGATTCGCGATAGAATTGAGGAAGATAAAGGGAGAGTAGTGGGGATGTTGGTGTCAATTGATAGGGAGAGGGCAGTCGAGGATATTGTGACAGTAGTCAGATTGGGTAGAGAGATGGATAACAGATCTCGTCCACTTAAGGTAATATTTTCCAACTGTAGGATTGCTCAAAGGGCAACGTAAGGAAGAAGGGGAAGGTAACTTAATAATTAAATGTAGAAATAATGTTCCCTATATAGCAAATGGAACCAATTCTAGAAACCAGAGAAAAAACATCAACTAGCCCCATTGCAAGTTTTTTGTTTTAATGCTGGTGGACTAAGAACAAAAGTTAAAGAACTGCACCATGCTATTTTGGGTTCTAATTATGATGTCTTGGTATTCGTGGAGAGCTGGCTCTCTTATGATATTTTTCTGAGGCTGCATTGGCTGTGCAATCTTTTGACCTGTTTCGGTGTGATAGATCCTGTGTTACGAGCAATAAATCCCTTGGAGGAGGTGTATTAATTTATATTAGAGATTGTATTAGTGCTAAGAAACTTGGATTGGAATAGCTTCATAATTGGCGGGGTATATATTCCACTCCGATCAGGAACTGATTCCTATGAAAAACACTGCCCGTCAGTTGACATTCTGAGGTAGCAATATACAAATTATAATTTTTATATTTTTGGTGATTTTAATGTTCCTGATGCTCTCTGGGGGAATGATGACTCTGTCGTGATTGTTAGATGCCCTCTTAACTCAAATGGGTTAATTTTGGGTCAATTTTATGCCTATCTTAAATTTTTTTCAGAAGACTTGAATACCAAATGATGGGCTCCTTTATTTGGATTTTATTTTTACCATTGGAAATGATCTGATTATTTCCTTATTTTCATAAATGACATTTCAGTGTGTTTCAAGAACAGTAAATTCTTGCTGTTTGCCGACGATTTGAAGTTTTATAGAGTAATTATTTCGGATGAAGATATGACTCTATTGCAAGAAGACTTAAATAGGTTAAGTGAGTGGTGTGCCAATAATGGTTTATCTTTGAATGTGGGTAAATGCAGTTACATTAATAAGAGAAATAAAATGCTACAATCTTCTTACTGTATTGTAATCTACTAAAATGCATAAGCTACTAAAGAAATATCACCCTGTCGTAAGTTTGAACTTGGAGATTATTATATAAACATTAAAGGCAAACTATAAACAACGCGAGCAATCAACGGGAGCGACTTTCAACCTTAAGCATGCCATGATCATCACTTTTTAAATATAAATACGCTAACGAACCTTCAGTTCGTCAGACTTTAGTCTCGCCTCCAGCTCCCAGGTTAGCCATTTGACGACTGCCTTTGGGTTCTATCCGCTCTTAAAGTTAGCCATACGGCTGCTTTAGGCTCTGCTCCATTATTCCTTCCAAACTTGGTACCGGTTAGTCACTTGACGACTGTTAGGACCAGGGGTTTCACAACCTCCATAGTAAAGTCAAGACAAGAAGTTTGTCAGAGTTCTGAGACAGACAAGTGTCTAAATAGTCAGTTCAAAAGTTTAGTGAAATCTTTTAGTGCTCTTAACTAAAGCTCAACTCTTAAGAAAAACTATAAATTATAAGACAGTAAACAAAGACCTATAAACAGTACCTCAAATCAAGAAAACATGCACACCCTAGTAATCGGGTATAATAGAATCTCATTTTTTCTGACCAATAATCATTGTTAAAGTTTTATCGTTAATACATTGTTATTGTTATAAACTAAACGTGCTTACTTTATCATCTCTTCTTACTTCACGTAACTCGATCTCGGTCTACCTCAGTTACCTCCTGGCACGCTAAACGAGGCGTGTCCTCACGAATAGAACGTACAGTGGTAGAGTAAAGGAAGCATTGAGACCCCGTCATTGTACTAATCACGACACGGCTCTTCTCTGAGAAGTTATTCTTTTAAAAAATGCGCTACCCCCTAAACTATTCGTGACAGTATAAAGAACACTAACCTTCAGTATACTAATGTTGGAAAAGATCTGGGCATTAATTTTGATGAACAATTGCTTCAACAATATTATAATTAAATCATCAAAAGTCCTTGGTTTTGTTTTACGTAATTGTAGGGAGCTCTCTGCGGAAATCTGTAGAGATTGTACATGTCACTTGCGGTCTCTCTGTTGGATTATGGATCAGTGGTCTGGTCTCCTTATTATATGAACAATTGTTTAGCTCTGGAAAGGGTGCAGAATACATTTATTCGTTTTGTCTTTTCAAACTTAACATGAGAATTCCTGAGGACCATATTATGTATGAGGATGTAATGGGTGTATTAAATATGAAGAGTTTACGTCAAAGGCGTATACTTAGCGATCTGCTGTGTGCTGTGTGCAACACCAACTATGCTATGCACTCACCTATTGAGAGAATATTGAGACTGATAGATTCTAAATGCATTGACATTTTGGGCATTTCCTTATCTCGCTTTACGGATCATATCAGGGAAATAATTTGATTTTTTTTTTCTTTTTTTTTGTGTGGAGTTGGTATAGATGTAACGCCTTCATTTTAATTCTATGATTGTTGTTAAGTTTAAGTACATTATTTAGTAAATGCATTATTTTTGTCATTGTTACAGGATAGCTTTAAATTATATCTGTTGATGGTTAGGTATTATTTATATAAATTTTTTTTTTAAATTGTTATTATTTTGTAATGGGGTTGATCCCGTGTATCAATAAATAATAAATAATAATAAAATTTATATTGAAAAACGAACGGGTATTATTTACATTAGCTGAATGGATTATGAAAGAATAACTTCATGTGCATTAGACAAAGTAATCTCGAGTATAAAAATTGCTGGGAGGGTCAATACCTTTTGATTGATAAAGTGAGGTTTGCAAGAGTCCTTATACTTAAGTCCACAAAGAATTCTTAGAAGCACGCTTCTGTAAAACAAACACTGAATTAAATAAGTAGGCAGATGAATGCCCCCAAAAACACACCCCATAACGCAAGTGATAGTCAACTAGTGCAAAATAGGCATCTTTAGCTACAGATATATTTAGGTTGCTTTTAACTGCTTTTATAGCAAAGCAGCCTGATGCCAGTTTAGAGCACAATTGCTTAATATGCTGGTCAAACGTTAACTTGTCAATGACTAAGCCTAGGAATTTATGAAAATTAGTAATACTAACAGCTTGAGAACCCGTACAAACATTACTTAAGACACATTTAAAATTTAAAGTATCTGTTTTTGACACATTAAAAGACAGTTAATGTCACACCATTCCCTAACATTGGCTAGATCCTGGTTTGCCACTTCCACGAGAATGTTTATGTCTTTACAATGCGAAAAAAGAGTGGTGTCATCCGCGAAGGTTGTGCACTTGCCAAACTTAACTATTGATGGTAAGGGGTCCAATAACCGAGCCCTGTGACACACCGGCTATGACACACAGCTCCTCTGATTCACTATTGTCAAAATGAACCTTTTGACATCTTTCTGACAAAAAGGACCTCAACCATTTCAAAATAGAACCACGAAAGCCATAGGCTTCAAGCTTGTGCAGTAGAATCTCATGTGATACACAGTCGAAGGCTTTAGCCAGATCACAAAACACTACCGCGGCAACCTCCCCATCATTAAGGCTCAGATAGAGATCTTCCAACATGTGAAACATGTCATCGTTTATGTTTTTTGAAGGTTTGAAACCAAATTGGGAATTATTTAAGATATTTTTCGCATCCAAGAAATTAACCATCCTTTCTTCGATGATTTTTGACAGTGAAGGCAACAATGAAATTGGTCTATAGTTGGCAGCAGTATCTTCACCCTGCTTAAAAATGGGAATAACAATAGCCTTCTTTAGTATATCAGGGAATTCACCATTTAAAAAAGAGGCGTTAACACAGTCAGCCAATGTAGTAAGGGCTGATATGTAGGTTATCAAGCACCTTGGTGGAGATGCCATCCTAGCCTGAAGAGTTTTTATTTTTTATTTCTCGCAAGACATCCTCAATATTTTTTGCTATTACAGGTGTGAAGTAAAAAGACTCACTAGTCCCTCCCTATAAGAGGGATAAAGAGTCAGTTACGGTGGCTGGGATGATCTGACTCAGTTGAGATGCAACAGAACAGTAGAAGGAATTTAATTTGTTAGCATCTAACTGAGAGTTATAATTTGTTGAGTTTGTTGCACCCCTCAAATAGGCATTATAAGATCCTTTACGCAAATAGTGCACTATATAAAAATCGGCTTCTCCTATTGGTCGATCCGTATGGCCCTCCGCTCGCTTCGCTCGCTACGGGGGCTAAAGAACAGGAAACTAACCAGGTGCTAACCCAAGACATACACAAAATCAAGAAAAAAACATAATCTTTAAAAAATAAATAAAAGGAAGCAACGGGGTTTGAACCCGGGTCGTCCAGGAGACACCCACCTATCTAAACCTCTACACCACGAGAGCTCTTAGCAGAAAGTGATTGCATCACGAAAACATATTGTAATACAAGATAGATCGACCAATAGGAGAGGTCGATTTTTACATAGTGCACTATTTGTGTAAAGGATCTTAAAATGCCTCAGATAGCCAAGAATATTCCAGGCAGCTTTTTTTTTTTGTTAGGAGCTGACTAGTCTATCGCTAAAATATTCTTAGCAGCTTTTATGGGTTTGCGATAAATTCTTCAATATTTATTAAAAAAATTCGTAAAAAAATATTGTCCAAAAAAAACTTCCTTAACGTGTGTAGACATCTTATATTTTTAGATGAAACCTTTAAGCCATTAGTTACCCAAGGTTTTATGGCTTTTGATTTAATATGTATAAGGGGAAATTTCTCAGTAAAAATGTGTTTGAGTTTGAGGTAAAAGGTGAGCAAGGGATTATTGTTATCACTTAGTATTGGCCAATTAATATTTACGCAAGAGTTTGACAATGTCTGAAAGTTCCTTTTGGAGAAAATGCGACCAAGTCTTCTATTGGGTTTTTTTGTTTTTTTCGGGAAGGTGAAATTTACAAAAAACTGCCTCATGGTCTGACAAACCAGGATTCAGCACTGAACACAATATCACTAACATTTGAACATACATAGTCCAAAATGGAGGCTGAGTTTCGTTTTACTCTGGTAAAGTTATCAATATATATTTCCAAACCATGATAACATAACAAATGTCTGTGACCTAACCTAACTGACCCCTGGTTTGTTTCTACATAATTAATAATAAAGTTGCCCCATATAATAACACTTGAACGAGGTGGTAAAACAGTTAGGAGTAATTCTAGTCTTAAGAGGAACGCATCACTACATGAGTTAGAACGATATACACATACAATAAACAAATTAAGTCTTACAGAATATATCACAGAACATTCGTAGCTGAGCTCATCACCAATATAGCTGAATTTGGTTTCTTCTTTAAAGCTAAAATCTACATCATCCCTTAGAAGAATAATTGAGCCACCATGTGCAAGGTTACTTCTACCGTATTTGGCTTTAACGCTTTAATTGAAAATATGAATTGCAGCTTTTAGTCAATGTTCTGTGAGCAACACAATTGCTGGATAGCCAAGTTGATCCAGAAACAGTTCTAAATCGCCAGTCTTAGATTTTAAAGATTGGACATTTAATAAGAAAATATTGGTGTCTACCCTAAAAAAGAATTCTCACTAATGATGAACATTTCGGAAGTTGAAGATACCGATAAGTTATGAGTTGTTACTTTCTCAACCTCCATTGTAGAGTTCCCGCTAGACTCCTCCTCCAAGTTTGAGCACGCTTTCACAACCTCTTGAGAGTGAAATTTCTCCAAAAATTATGTTCCCACTAATGCCACCACTACATTGACTAGTCTGAGCCACAGATCCATCAACCAGCTCAGCAATATGACTATTACTCATCCTGAATCCCCTGCGGTATGTTATATTTATATTTGAAACACTGATGTTGCTACAATTATTATTCACTCGCCTTAGAAACTGCCGAAACTGATAATTAAATCTATAAACCATGTCATACTGATTACTTATACCTAGTGGACATGATACAAAAATAAATTTTTTATTTAAACATGATTTCAGCTTACTCCAAATAGCCTTAATTCTAAGAAACCTATTACTTAAAAAATCATTTGAACTCGCCAGCACAACAATGGTGTTAGATTATGTATCTAACATATCTATTCCAAATAATTATGGGGATTTGAATCATTTGAGTGGCCAAAACTTTGCATTTATAATGAATTATCCTTTCAGATGGTGACGGCGACAACACCCTTATCCGAGTTATTTGGGTATTCGACAGATTTGCGAACTTTGACATCAGGAACTGCAATATTTACCACAGAATTTTCTCGATATCAGAAAATGACATCTTTTGAAGAAACTAACGCCATCAAGAACGTGAGAGGATTTTAGGGATAATCTTAAGAATTAAATCTCGTCTGGTCTTCATTTTGTTACATAATATTTATGTAATATAGGTAATATACAAATTTTATTGTTTATATTGCTTCTGTTATTTGAGCGCTCATCTGTAAAGTTGGAAAAAATTATACCATCGCTGATTGGCCCTGCACTGCAATAACTAATTTCAATGACCTCGTTCTAATCGAAACCCAAAAGTTATTTATTTTCGGTGATAACCTACAAAAACAGGAAAAACGAATAATAATATGCTTTAAGAGGTTATATTTAAATTCGCCCATCAGGGGAGGAGCTTTGCTATTCAAATCTCTGCTCGAACATCAACCATCGATCAGAAATAAAAATATTTCATCAAAAGATGCTATGTTGTGGCAACACTGAAGATCGTATTGTGTTTGTTTTGTTCCCCAAAGAAGTTGCATTTATTATATAAAAGATGTGAAATAAATGCTACAGAGTGAATAATTTATCGTAGTTCTCATGAGTGTGTAGTTCAAGGCAATATTTCGACATTTTGTGCAAATTCCTATCCTGAATTACCGATATGAAATGTTTAAGTATGACCAGAACAATACTGGTTAGCTACGAAGAAGGCAAGCCCTCTAGGGGAATCTAGACCTTGCAGTGACGAAAGGGCTGAGTAACCTTTATCCAGGGAGCGATGTCGATAAGGTCTCGAAGAGATGAAGGTGAAACCAAGAAGATTCCCACGCAGCGTCTGACCCAGAGTGGGCGTCTGCAAACAGCGTCTGTTCTCCAGGTTAGGAGCGGCTGATACAAAAACTCACCAAGACGCCCGGCAAGCGTGGTGTTTTAATTGCCAAAACCTTTCATCAAAATATGTCGACTTCAAAACGAAATAAAGTACCCCAGGTGGGTAGAGGTACCTCACAATCCCACACCGATATCTCGGTCAGCCTCGTGGATTCTGGGGGAGGCACAAGAACGACATCCATAAAGAAAAAACAAAATAATAATGGACCTAGCAAAGCTACAACGAATTGCTTATTAAACATTGCAACTTACAGCACAAGATCAATCGGAACAAAAGAACGTCTGGTTGAATTAGAGTACGAATTGGAGAAAATAAACTGGGACATTGTAGGCTTAGCCGAAACAAGGAGAAAAGAAGCAAAATACCGCCATTTGGATTAAGGACATACTATGATCTACAGAGGGAATGATGATGATAGCAATGGAAGAGTTGGAATATTAATAAATAAAAAACTGTCGGCAAGCCTAAAAATCCTGAAAACAATATCTGACAGAGTAATATATGTCGTAATTAACATAAATAAAAATATAACGCTAAAATATATACAAGCTTATGTTCCAACTTCTTCACATGAGGATGACGAGGTGGAAACGATATACGAAGACATAGCGAGAGCAATAAGAGAGAACCCAACGACGCACACTGTTCTAGGAGGAACAATATAATGCACAAATAGGCAGGGGAGCAGAACCAGCGGAAACACACATAGGACAGTTCGGACTCGGCACCAGAAATGAAAGGGGAAAAATATTGGCAAACTTTCTAGAAAGAGAAATAGTTTATCTGATGAACATTTTCTTCCAAAAGAGAGAGAAACGCAAATGGACATGGAGTAGCCCAGATGGACAAACCAAAAATGAGATCGACTTTATAATCTCCCGCCATAAACACATAATCCAAGACGTAGATGTAGTCAATCAATTCAACACCGGCAGTGATCACAGGATGGTAAGATGCAAACTACTCATAAACACAAAAATGGAAAGAGAAAGAAAGATGGAACAAACGACGAAGAGAGGAAGTGGAGAAAAGATAGCGGAAAGAAAAGAAACATACAAACAAAAGCTGAATGAAATTTTTTCCAATAATCCAGGAAAAACAGAAGAGTCATTAGATGATAGAAACAGGAGAATAACAAAAATTATAAAAGAAACAGCAGAACAGATAATAGGCCCCTAGAGAAAAGGAGAAAACTGATAACCGAGGGTAAAAGAGACACTATTGAATACACAGAAACCAACAAAACAGCAAGAAAAAATGGCGAAACAGGATATACTAAAACATCAAACGAAACAAGTGCAATCCCTATTAGAACAGAACAAGAGACTAAATATATTAAAAAGACATAAAACACCTAAGAAAGAGATAACAAAAATAAAAGATGCGAAAAATAACATAGTAGAAGACAAACAACAGATATTAAAAAGTTGTGGAATCTTTCTATAGACATCTATACGAATCCAAAATAACAAACACAATGACAAGAGACGACAAAATTCGAATAGTAAATGTCAACTCAGAAGAAATGCCCGAAATAGATATGGAAGAACTGGAGAAAGGGTTATCCCAGATGAAATATGGCAAAGCGGCAGGAGAAAACAACATTTTGCCTGAAATGCTTAAGGAAAGTGGACAAAGGACAAGAACTAGTGAAACTATTCAATGAGTGCCTAACAGAAGAACATATATCCAAAAATTGGGAGAATGCTGTAGTTGTCCTGATCTACAAGAAAGGTGACCCGACTGATCTCGAAAGCTACCGGCCGATAAGCTTACTATCACAGATATATAAATTATTCACCAGAATAATCACAAACAGATTAGAGCGAAAACTCGAAGTTTACCAACCAAGGGAACAGGCTGGGTTCCGAAGCCAGTAAGGCAGATGATCGAGAAAGCTACAGAATATAACATAAGCCTATGGATGGTTTTTGTCGATTTCCGAAAAGCCTTCGACAAAGTAGAAATCTGGGTAATAATAAAATCATTGAGAAATGCTAGAGTGGATCAACGTTATATAAACCTTATTGAAAACATCGACAATGTCGATAAGACTTCATGAATCATCTAACAAAATAAACGCAAAAAGAGGAGTTCGGCAAGGGGACGTAATATCTCCAAAACTATTTACTTTAGTACTCGAGGATATTTTAGAAAAGCTACAATGAGAAAACAAAGGATTGAATATACATGGTGAACGCTTGCAATCTAAGATTTGCCGGCGATATTGCACTATTTGCAAAAGATAAACAGGAATTGATTGATATGTTGGAAGAACTACAAGATGAGGCCACAAAGTAGGATTACACATGAACTACACAAAGACCCAGTTTATTACAAATACATCAGATGCAGACGAAACAATACCGATTCATGGTAGCACAATAAAAAAGACAGAAACATACATATACATTGGCAAAGCTATAACACCGGGCAAACAAAATCAAGAAATGGAGATTGATAGAATTAGACTGGGATGGGCGGCCTACGGCAAATTAAAGTACATCTTCAGCATGAATATCCCAAAATCAAAAGTCTATAACGAGTGTATACTGCCTGTTGTCACGTATGGTTGCGAGACCTGGGTAATAACCAGAAAGATCAAACATAAATTGGAAGTACATCAGAGAGCCATGGAAAGACGAATTTTAGGAATTTCCTTGAGAGACCACAAAACAAATACATGGATAAGGGAAAAAACCAAAGTCTCCGACATAATAAAAAGAATTGGTTCCCTAAAATGGCAATGGGCAGGACACGTGGCCAGACATACAGAAAACTGGAGCGGGTATATCACCAGATGAAGACCTTGGGAAGAGAGGAGAAGTGTTGGAAGACCCCAGCAAAGATGGTACGACGAGATAAAGAAGGTCGCAGGCTTAAATTGGTCACTAGTTGCGCAAAACCGAAGCCAATGGTCAAATTTGAAAGAGGCCTATATCCAAAGGATAGAAAACGGCTAAAATAGGAAATAGACGAAGAAGGACTTAAAAATCCAAGTGGTAAGAGATGGTTCTGCCAATCATGCGAACCCAAAAATGGAAATGTTAAAAGACCGTCCATGGGAGAAACGGGAGATACACCTAACCTATAATCGAATTCAAAGTAGGGATGCGCGATATACTCAAAAGTATCGATATGAGGTGAAGTATCGATACAGTAAATATCGTTTGTTTAAATATAGATACTAGAAATATCGATACTTTAACGATCCGGGATTTTCAGGATGCCAGGTTAGCGGTAATGATATTTCAAAACAAAATATAGTGATAAATTGAACCAAATACTCTGCATCACTATCAAAAGATATTTATTAATATTATTATTATTATTATTACTAAAAATTTAAAAATAAAAAACAAACCATATTTCTTCTTTCGTCTTATCCTAAATTGTTATAGAAATCATAATACAAAAACAGTATGGGACAACAATAGAAAAATTTTCCAAATGAAATACCTACATTAGCTTACCATTAAAATATAACAGGCTATGGCGATTGCCCAGCGCCCCCTTGGTGGTGGACTGCCTAGTTTTTAATTTTTTTTCGTTTGCTGATTGGTATGATATTCTCCGTGCAATGACATTCCAAGAAAGTGGATATCGGGGATTCATCCAGCTGATACAGACCCCACATATGCGCAGTGTATGCAGTTTATAGCAAACGAAGAATAAAGGCTGCATGGAATGGATATTTGCTAGTAGACAGTAAATATCGCTAACACCTGCTTCGACCAAAAATCTACCTGGATCGTAAGGTATCGATGCAACACAAATGGATCGATACTTGCAATGTATCGCAAAGCAAAGTATCGATTCTAATATGGAGTATCGGACATAAAAGTATCGATACTCTGGAATGTCGTATCGTATCGCGTACCCCTAATTCAAAGGAATACACACTAAAGGACGTGATGGAGAAGTTGGAATATATAGAATTGAAATACACAAATCTTTTGCAAAAATATGAAGAACAGGTCAAAATAAATCAGAGCTTTCAAGCACAAATAGGACATTTACAGAGAGCTATGGAGGAGCTGGAACGGGGAAACCCGGAAGGAAAATCAGATGGGAACTGAACAGAAGCAATAAAGGAGGATAGGGTCAAGGAATTGGATTCTGACGAACCAGAAGCACGGAAATCTCATGATGTAAATGCAATGAATGAAATCTTTGCCTCCTGCTGTCTGGGAATTTCAAAGTACCCACTTAAGGTAGTTAGGATAGGAAAACGTGAACCTGGAAAACTTAGACCGGTCAAAATAATTATGAATGTGGAAGAGGATGTTAGGAAGGTACTTTCCAAGGCGAAGGACATTAAAAAGAATACATTGTACACAAAATTGGCATTTAGCTGAGACAGAACAAATCGACAGCGACTGGAGTTGGGACTTGTGAAGGAAGAACTGAAGAAGCGAGTTGAGAAGGGTGAAGAAAGCTTAGGAATAAGATACATTAAGGGCGAGCCAAGAATAGTAAAGTTAAAAAACTGAAGATTTCTGACGAACGTTCCACATTGAATGCCGAAAGAAGATACTGGAAAAATAGCAACAAATATTGACATTGAGGGGATGATCAGGGTCATGCACCAAAATGTGCAATGCTTACGTAATAAAGTAAGTGAGTTGGACATTTTTATTGGGGATCATGACGAAAGGCTGGATATAGTCTGCTTGACGGAGCACTGGATGAGGACAGATGAGTTGAATTATATTGGAATTGAAGGTTACAGTGCATGTAACATCACCATGATCTTCCATCCTGGTGAAGAAAACTCTAACTTTTGACGCATTGAATGAAGTGGAAGGGAAATCAGTAGACGGAAATATTGAGGGTTATTAAAGAAGCTAAAATTATACATAACACAACGTTTATAGAGAAATCTGAGAGCAAGGGCAAAGCAGCATGGACTGTGATTAATAAAATAATGAAAAAAGAGACAGGTAGGCAGACAGTGTTAGAGAGCATTAGGGCCAAAGTTAAGAATAAATCAGATAAAACAACATTAAATAGTGTAAATAATACAATTTTAAAAAATAACTTCTGGATGGGAGTGCTGTGATTGTTGTGTGATGCTAACCAAGGACCAGCACCTGATCTAGATAAATTTGATTCGACAATTGCTTTAAAAAATTATTTTTAATTGTTTCAAAATTAAACTAAGTCTCGATATAAATCAAGGGAGAGAACGTTCAATTAAAATAATAATTTTATTTTATTAAACAAGATTTAGAAACAAATTGAAGTCTAACTTTCGAGAAGTAATGCCAGAATCGCGTCAAAGGGCTAATCATTTTTGCCTAATAATAGTGTACGACAAAAAGTACCTAAAACCAGCTTGAATAAAATAAAATCACTTACCATTGGAATACATTTCAAATAAACGGCATGGTGTTTAACTTCACACAATTTGGGATCCGATTTTAAACGCTGATGACTTCTACGTTAAATTTTTTTTTGACTGCATGTTATCACGCAACTAGAGAAAACTAACTTCAAGTAATAGCTAACACAAAACACAAGCCTCAAAAACCAGGTCCTCCAAACTCTGTTATAAAAAGAAAACCATTGGCCAGGGGGCGTTTCTAATAAGAAAAATTTCCAAAACCCAGCCAATTGAAACAAAAAAACGAAAAGTCGCGACCTCAAAATTTTAATTACCGCTTGGGATTTAAAAACCATGTGTGAGCTAATTTCTATGATGAAATTACGTTTGGAATGTAAAATTTTGAACACTCGGCGGAATTGGAATTTACAAAACAAGTTATAACTCGAATGGCAATTTTCGGCGAAAATTGGAGCGTTTAGCGTCATACCACACGGCACGTGTTTTTATTGCCGCAGGTGTGTGGATTCCGGATTTTTCTGGGAACAAACAAGTCGAAAAGTTGCTATAAAAGCGAAGAATTATCGGGACAAAAGTTAGTCTTAACTGAATCTTCACTTGTAGCACGTCGTAATGTCCGAATGGGACTCGGGAAAATTTTAATATAAATTTAATTTTTCAAGTCTGTTACTATGGTCACAGTATTGACCAAACCGAATATAGTGTCTCACAGTTTTAGAGACTCGTGGAAGTAACTAAGTAATTAAGCAAATTCATGTCGTCGGCTCGAAAAATAACGTAAAGAAACGCTGTTCGAAATTCGTCACTCATCAAAGAAGAAGGTGGTCAACAGAAGCGATTAAGTCCTAGACAGTAAGTTTAATTTTAAGATCATAAGGCCTGTATATTTGGTAACATTATCTTGTATGTACTCGAGAATTTAATGATTATCCCATTAAACCATTCAGTGCTAGCGTCACTGTAAATTTTGTTTAGTAGGAAATATTCGAGTATTGATGTGTAAACATCTTACGCAGCGGTATGAGGGTAAATCTCGGCAAAAGGGACGGAAATGCGCAAACCAATTCTAGCCGCTAGAACGGTATTATATACAATTTTGTCATTTAAAATAGTTTTAAACGGATTTTAGACGATAAAAAAGCATTTTAAAATAAACGAACCGTCGAAAGTATTATTTTTTAATTATCACATTCGCAGTGTATCTGGATCCATAAATTCGTCCGAAGCCACGGCTATTGGCCTAAAAAGTCCTAATTTTTGGATTTTTATAGAAATTTGCCATTTAAAATCGTTTTTAAACGGATTTTAGGCGATAAAAAAGCATACTATTATTTTAAATTAAACGAACTGTCAAAAGTATTATTCAGATGCCCAGACGTTTAAAACAATATTGAATCATAGCCCTCTTCTAAAATTTGAAAAAGTTGGTTATTGACTTTCCCAAATCAAAGTACTTATGTCAGCCCAAGATTACTAGCTAAATAAGCTGTGTCCATATGTTGATGCTATTCCTGGTGGCATTAGATTTTCGTGTCGAATTTGTGCAGTGAATTAATCCACTCCGAAGCTGCCAGTAAGTATTATTAAAGAATCCTAACTAATATTATAAATGTGAATGGGTTTGGTTTTATTCTATGAACAAGCTAAAATGTATGAGTAACGGCCATAGCACGTTGAAAATATCACTTCTCGTCCGCTCACTGAAGTTAAGCAACGTCGGGCGTGGTTAGTACTTGGATGGGTGACCGCTTGGGAACACAACGTGCTGTTGTCATTGTTTTACAACCGATGTCGTTATAGGATGTGTTTACACATTAGTCTCGAGTACTAGCAGACTCGCTCATTTTTTTTTTAATATGATTATCCCATTAAAACAATTCAATGGTAGCGTCACTCTGTATTTTATTTAGTAGTGTAGAAGTTGTTTTACCATATGCCACGAATGAATTAAGCTTCATGAAGTGTACGATACTGCGGATAATAATTATAGCTAATTTAGCTTTTAATTATCATGCTCTCAGATAAAATCTAATCCTCTAGGAAAGTTGATACAAAGTAAAATCACAGCGGTTAAGTGGTAATACCAATGAAATTTTCTTTTTACTGTACCAAAACTGATTGTCTGGCGAACTTTAAATCCTAGGTCATATCAGAAAATACGTGACTAAATTTGAGCCAACCACTAATTAAGTAAGAAAATGCTCCCTTTAAATTGTGTGCTCCCTTAAAAACGCAATCTCAAATATTGTTTTATTATTTTAAAACGGAAAGTAATTTGATCTACGCTCATTTAATTATATTAATTATAACTGAGGATAGAATTGAGTACTGGAAAGAGGAATGAAGTTGTTTTAAACTAGGTGGAGAAATATGGGTAGTTGCCCAAGTTGTCGAGGTAAATTATGTAGGTAAGTAAGTGAATAGGGTAAATCGGCGTTCATTACAGTTGACTGTCAATTTGGCTTCAGAAAATATAGTTCAACAATAAAAGTTATTTACTTAGTATTGAAAAAAGTACTTGGCTCGCTGAACCAGAATAAAAACACAGTTACTTTTTGTTTGGATCTGTCCAAAGCATTTGACAGCATAGATCACGGTGTTTCATTGGAAAACTGGAGCGTTATGGTATTAGGGGAGATGCACAAAAGCTTATGACATCCTATCTGCACAACAGATTGCCACGGGTGGTGGAAAGGAATGAAGTGGGCATAGGCATAAGGTCAGATTTGGAGATGGTCGAAAGAGGTATACCTCAGGGGTGAATTATAGGTCCTCTTTCTGTATATACTGTATACAAACGAATGGCCAAAAGTAGTAAAAAATCAGGTAATATAATGATACCTCACTTACGATCAACGAAGCTGCAGAGGGTGATATTGAGCGGCATCTTGGAGCCTGCATTGAGGGCCTCCAGCAAGTAAGTAAATACTCGACAAGGGAAATTATTCTCACAGTTTACAATGTGGGGAATGTAGCCTTTAGGACCACAAGCAGCGTATTATTTTTGGGTATGGTGATAGATCAGCGTTTGTACTGGGAAAGTCATATTGAGAAGTTGTCTGTGGAAATTTCAAGTATGCAGTTAGAATTTTAATAAATGAAGTTGGGGTACAGGCAGCTTTGAATGTGTATCATGCACATATAATGTCAAGGGTAGGATATGGCATTATTTTTGGGGGAATTCAGTGGATGTAGAGAGAGTGCAGATACTACAAAAGAGGTTCTTGAAAATAATATTTGGAATGGATCAGAGGGATCGCTGCAGGCCAGGATCGCTTTAGGGATAAAAAAAACTAATGACAGTTGTAAACATGTATATTGGACTCAATAAAATTTGTTTGTAAGAATAAATCATTATTTATTAACAATCTAAAGACACATACATATAATACTACAACAAAAGACAATTCTTGGGTGGAAAATACAAAATACACCTATGTACCTACAAAGGAATGTACACTGTAGTATTCTGAAAATATGGAATAAAGTACCTATTGACGTCAGGAGTTTGCCAAATATTGTTTTTCTGAAATACTGGAAAATCCTTTTTACTGTGTGAGAGAGTATTTCGATTAGATTGTGAGGTTTGAAACCTGTTTGTAATTGTAATTGTATTTATATTTTAAATTGATTGATGAAGTATCATGGATCACTTGTGACATCTGTAGCATGATCTATTGCCCGGGTTGTTTTCCCCTGGCCTTATCTGAACTATGAGTAATTCCTCTGAAAAAGAGAGTGCTATTTATCTGCTGCCCGAACTGTAAGATTGCAGTTAAGAAGATACAGCTACTAAAAAACACCATAACAGACAAGCAACAGATTATTGAAGAGAAAAGTAAGATTATTGATTTGCTAAACAAAGACTCCAACAGCACAAAGATTATTATAGAGGATCCAAAGCCATCACTAAGGAGGAAACCTATAACTAGGCAGGAGGTATCTGATGCCATTGCTCGGGCAGAGACAACAAACCCTAGCTCCGAAAATCTCCCAGAAAAAACTCCTATCATGACATCTGGCTCAACTTCTAGGACGATGAGAGGGACAAACAATGATATACCAGCTCTCAAAGCAGAGGAACGTCAATGGATTTATGTCAATGGTTTGGATTTAACTGTATCCAACCAAACTCTTATGAACTACCTTAAACAAAATCAGATCACTGTCTTGAGCTGTGACAAGATAGAATCAAAATCTTATACTCAATCTGCTTTTAAATTAGCAATAAAGCCTGAGGATGAAAATAAGCTTTATAATGGTGACTTGTGGCCCAAAACAGCCATAATAAAACCCTTTGTGTTTGGATCCAACACAAGATCTTACAACAATCAACGGCATGGCTACTCTCGCAATTACTCTAACACGCCTCGAAATTTTCACAAAGCGCAACATTACGGGAAGTCCAAAGACTTACCTGATGAATATGCACAATACTAAAAGCCTTTCCATCTACTACCAAAATGTAAGAGGTCTTCGAACAAAAACTAAGGAATTTTCAAAGAATATAAATATAGCAGGATATGATGTGCTAATACTAACGGAAACTTGGTTAAATGATGATTTTTACAATGCTGAGTTTGGTTTACAGAATTATACAATCTTTAGAAAGGATAGGGATCAGAGTGCAACCGAAAATAACCGAGGGGGAGGTGTGTTATGATTGGTATTAAGAACAACCTGAAAGTAAATATTTTAAACTCTCATCCGTCAGCTAGACATGAAGAATTGTGGGTGAGGGTGTGTGTAGGAAACTGTGTTTTTGTGTTCTGTGCGGTTTACTTTCCACCTGCAACAAATGTTGGAGAATATGAACTTCATGCGGGGAACATTGAACATTTTACGACTGATTTTGATGATGTATCTGTCTACATAATGGGTGATTATAATCTACCTAACTTAGTCTTCTTTGAAAACGATAATTATTCAGAGATTAAAAATAATTTAGCAAATGAAGTATAACGGCAACTATGTGTTACTCAAATTTAAAACAGGTCAATAACATTCCTAATTTAAATAATGTATTTTTAGATTTGATATTTACAAATAATTGTCTTAAAAGTAGTGACTGCTTGGGATAGCTTGGTAAAATGTCATAAATATCATCCAGCTTTGTTATTCGATGTTAAGGTTTATGATATACACAGTTCTCCTGATAACCATGTGGAATATAGATTTGATTTTGGTAACTGTGACTATACTGTGATAAATTATTATTTGCTAAATGTTGATTGGGATTGTGTTTTGGCCTGTGATATTAATGATGCGGTAGATAGATTTTATTTAATCTTAGATTACTGTCTGAATGAGTTTGTACCAAAAATAGCTCAGATCCAACTGATATTGCCAATGCTTTTGCACAGCATTTCTTATCTGTATATGAAACTGAAATAAATATACAAAAAATGCCTCCTCCACTATCCACAAATGATCTCCACATAAGCTCTTATAATTTCAAAATATCAGAAATTTGGGAACAACCAGAAAATATAAATACAAATAAGGGGCCTGGTCCAGATGATCTTCCTCCTGGATTTCTGAAGAAATGTTCTTTTTCTCTGTCAAGACCTTTATGGCTGCTTTTTAACAATTCACTGTCTAGGGGTTTTTTCCCCACCAAATGGAAAACTACATGCGTCACACCTAGATACAAGAATAATGGTAACAAGAATGACGTTTTAAATTATAGACCCATCTCTAGAGTTTCGCAAATACCAAAGGTTATGGAGGCAATAATTACAAAGTATCTAGAAAAATCAAATCAGAAAAAAAAAATCAGTATGCTTTTGTAAAAGGGAAATCCATAACTACAAATCTACTTTTATACACTGATTTTATTTATG